>JAUZST010003436.1:0-17164 GCA_034779995.1 Parotocinclus haroldoi | reverse complement strand
TCGCTGCAGAAATCTACCAGCTGTGAAATGTGGCTATAGTCCAACATAAGTGTGATCATTTCAATGAATTGCGATCATCTTGTATACCTGTGATTAGATGGTTATGTAATAATTGTGACACTTCTTGTTCTACCAGTTAGCACATGACTGAAGATAAAAAAATGACTTGAACAAACTGTGCCAGGAGACAAAATACAGACATCAGCCTGGCAGACCAAGTTATTAGACACGTCGTTTAAAGGACAGCAATCTGGAAACCATGTCTGGAAAAAAAAAAGCTTTACAACTAACTTACTTTAACTGTGAACAAACCACCGTGCAGAATATGAAGATTAAGACAAAATCTAAGACTCGGCTGTTTATAACGGTCTTAAACCAGCCAAGACACCAGCACAAAAACACACTCAGCAAAAAGTGCATTATGACAAGACGAGTAACGGATGGCAAGTCATAAATGCTGTGAACAATGACATCGTGAAGGACGTGGTGCCAATTCAGGTGGTTCAAAGAGATGGGTGAAAACAACTTTCAAGTCATTTAGACCCAAGATGTTCATTCCCGGGGAGATATGGACTGCATAGCTCAAAACCTCTGAGGGCATTTTGTGGTATCTGGCACCACGACTGTAGCATCACATCTATAACTTATAGTTCTATAAGTTGTGAATTGGGTCCTCCATGAATTGGACTTGTTGCTCCAGCGCATCCCACTGATCAGGATGTGAGGAATTCAGAGACCAAGCCAAAACTATGAACTCTTGTTATGATCTTCATACCATTCCTGAACGTTAAAAAAAAACAAAAAAAAAAACAGTTTGTCAGGGTGCATTAACCTGCGGACAGGGGTCACTACAATTAGGGAACGCCATGCAGGGGTGTATGTGGTCTAGAACAATGTTTAGATGCTTAGTTGTAATGCAGTCGTACCATCTTGCATTAACTGCTTACCGGCTTGCTTTAGCCTCGGGAACTTACCCATCAGGTAGATCATTATCAAACAGGCGGCTACAGTCCACCACTGGTCCACCAGTTCCAATTCTATCTCTGGACTGAAGACTCACTGCAAGAGATTTAGGATCATCACATTTAATATTTAACACTAAACATTCTATAGGAGTGACAATTTCACGATCTCGGCTTCAGCCAACTGCGAATGTCGCTCAGACCTTTCAGTCCATTTCTTCATTAGGATACCTTTAGTTCTCCTCAACCCCATTTTATTTTATTCTAATGTAGTTTAGCCTCAAGCCAGTACACCCAATTAACATTCTGCTCGCTGCAGAAATCTACCAGCTGTGAAATGTGGCTATAGTCCAACATAAGTGTGATCATTTCAATGAATTGCGATCACCTTGTATACCTGTGATTAGATGGTTATGTAATAATTGTGACACTTCTTGTTCTACCAATTAGCACATGACTGAAGACATGTCGACTACGAGAACCTACTGTTCCCTTCCCATCTAAGATTTCTTTTTTTTGATCAATTACTCAACCAACTATGCAATACAGACAAATTTCCAGACTTTACATTTCTGACCCCATTACAGTTACGAATTTCGGAAACAAATTAATCATGTCAACATACACATGTACAGTCACACCTCCCTGTAAGCCCAGCACAAAATCCCTAGCCTAGAGAGCTCGCTGCCAAACATATACATATTATTATAGTAAAATAAAAATAATACACAAGTTCTGACAACACTGCACTCTTTCCTTGACTAAACCACTCCCAGAAAGTCTTCTGGATGCATACGAGTCAAGTCAGATTTATTTATACAGCCCATTTTACAATGTCTCATTCCCAAATTACAACTTCACCCAAATTGAGCAAGTCTAGGGTGACAGTGGAAAGGAAAATGACCCTAAAGGTTATGAGGGAGAAACTGATTCTTGAACCAAGAATCAGAAAGGGACCCAACCTCCTTGGGTAGCCTTAGAAGATATAAGTAAGAATCAAATGAATGAACCCCCCATCAGAACAATGTCCACAAAATGCCCAAGGATGTCTGGTCAGGGAATGCCATCTCCAGGTCAACATTATCTTGGCTGCGATGAGACCCGCCCACAATACACACCTCTGGTAGAAAGACCGGCCCAGGGAGTCACGTGTTCTCATGTGGTGTATGAATGAGACGGATACCGCTGTCGCACAGTAATGAGCAAACCAGCACTATTATGGGAGTATTGTCCAAAATACTTTCAGCTTCAATACCTACATTGGGGGGGGTGGGGGTGTTATATGGTTTGGGGCTCTCATTTTGCCATTGGTAAATTGTCAGAAGACTAACAGAAGCCTGGGCATGCAAGGAATTAGAGAGTAACATTTACAGATGTGCTTCACTCCTGTAATTAAGGCAGCACTGCTGAGACCGACAAAACAGGGAGGAGCTGAAGCGCGCTCTGACGCAGGGCTTGCTCATAAAGCGGGCTGCCGCGAATCACCTTCTCACTTACGCTGGACCAAAGAGAGACGACCTGCATCTGAGGTTGCTGTGTGACTCACGGCGCACCTGCAGCTCATTTCAGAACTGGCATGCTCCTAATCTTAAACAGATCCCCACCAGGCACGAAAAACTGGCTAATACTTTTTTCAGTTAGCCCAAGCTGAGCAACCGAACATGCTCATTATTTGCTAAACGCAAATTAAACAATGGCAGACTGTAACGCATGGGTGCTTTCAGGGATGAGGTGTGCGCTGGGGGTGCGCTTTATTTAAATCTGTTAAGTTTAACAGGCATTACGAGACTCCTGGGCTGGGATGCCTCAAACACAAGTCACCCCTTTCCTTAGATCTACTCCACAGGCATGTGCTTGATCGATAAGACAGGGCCATGAGTCAACATGCGGCAAGTCACCAAACAAATCCGCTACTATTTAATCGTTTAAACGTTACAAATGATCATCGTCAACAGAAGAGCCGTTCCACCGTATAGATAATTAATGTAATTGGATGCAAAATCATTATTATTAAGCAAAGTTTCCAATACAGCAACGCAACCGCAACTGTAAGGTATGCCATTAAAACCATTACGACCAAATACATTTACAGCAAAATATTATTCGTTAGCTGTCCCTGGTCTCCAATAATACACATTACAACAAATATAATGTTTAAAAGCCTTCTTGCATTGTTGTATCACTCATAGATGTTCCTGTATAATACTTTTTAGTCGTGTGCCCACGTTTTCACTCTGGTTATCAATAGGGAATCGTACCATGTGGATCTTCTGAAGACTGTGGCAAAACCAAATCTTCCTGTATACATCTTGCTATTGTACCAGCTAATGGACCTGGCCCTGGGCCTCTTCCCATTTGCCCATGCCTGGCATAGTTCAAGCAGGACATGTCTGAGGGACATCCTTATCAGACGGCCCAATCAGCCCCAACCCGCCAGAGAAAACTAATTTCAGGTGTTGTATAAGTGATTCCTTTCTTTCAGTCGCTACCCAAAGCTTACGATCATAGGGAAGGCCAAGTTCATGGATTGACAGGTAAACAGAGAGTTGCTTTACAGCTCAGCTCCGTCTTCACCACTATGGCCTGGTACACAGTGACCCAAACTCCAATCGATCTCCCGATTCCAAGATCATTCAAGTGCTTCACTTGGGGCAGCCCCTACCTGAAGGAAGCACGCCGTCTTCTTTTTTGTACGTGCGCGTTTTACAGATTTGAAACCCCTGCCAACAATACTCACCTACTATTTGGCCCCTCACTGTGTCACTGTCATTGGGCCCCAGCTTGTTCAGATCCAATCTCTGGTCTATGAAGCAAAAAGAGACAGAGAAACAATGAGTCCCTTTGAGAAATGCAACAGAAAGTGGAGATCGGAGGGTAAACACTAAACAGTAGCTCAGATCTTCATTCCGTGCAGCTTCGCTCGTTACAGCATTTATCTAAAGCGGGGACAAGAAAGAATTGCACCTAATAACATGGGCTAATTCTAAGAAATCTTATGATTGATCTTCCAGTTATTCATTTCTTATTTGATGTACATAGGGTACACATACAGGGTCAGTGGTGACCAGGCCACGGGTCCAGGGTTCAAACCCCAGTTTTGCCAAGCTGCCACTGTTGGGTCGTTGTGCAATGCTCTTACCCAGTAGCTACCTGAATTGTGGGGTTGTATCAATTGCAAGTCGCTCTGGATAAGGACGTCTATTAAACGATGTAAATGTAAAGTTTAAAGATGATTTATAGAGATATGATATACATTTATAATGCAAAACGATTTTCCATAGCGACTGGGTTATTATTCCACAATAATGGAAAACAAAAAATGTTTTAATGCTCAACCCATATAAGCAGTGAAACTGTAAAAGGTGACTCATAATAAAATCCAATCAGAGGAGCATGATTCACCTCTGCCTGTGTGGCATTTCCACTGTGACTACTGAGCCTGTCTGAAGCAGAGCATGGAGCCGTGTGTGCGAGTGCGAGTGTCTGTCTGAGCTTGTACACAAAGCCCGCTTTATTCGTTACAGACTCGAGAAAGAGTGATGCTAGGTCTCTGTGTGTCCACGCTGCAGGACGGGAAGAAACGGACAGGAATAACAAGTAGGACGCGCAAACACACACATAATGAATGACAGACAAGTCAGGATGTACGACTAGACTAAACAGTGATGGGTCAAGTTGCAGTCAGACTACTATCACCACACCGAGACGAGGACTGAGCAGCTGCGGATGAAAGAATGCTAAACGTGCACCGGCAAGGACGCAACAAAGGACATCTCAATTAAGAAAAGTGGGAGAAAAACAGATGTGAAAAGCAGACACGAAACAAAAAAAAACAAACCACGCAGAAAGAAACAGAAAGTGCAAAAGACAAAAGAAGAGAGGACCAGCAGGAAACGCAGGGCACAGAAGAATCCCTCCCAGCTGTGGGAGAGGCCTGAGGTTTCCTGTACTTCTTTAGGAAATCAGCCTGAGGGTTTTCTAGGAAACGGCTTGTTTTAAAATTCCCTTAGACTGACTTGTGGAGTCCTGGCACCCTTCTGCTTGAGCACACAACAAATGAGGCCTGTAGTCTCCACCGACATTAACCTGATGCTGAACATGGGGCTGGAAATCAACAAAGAGCTCTGGCAGTCTGGAGCACAACCAGAGAGAAACGGTCATTCCAGTACCAAAATCAAAGGGAAAGGGAACAGGAGCAGATCCTGGCTCACAGACTGGGATGTTATTATCCAGACATGGACAACGAATGTTCCACGACAGCCAGTATTCTTTAAATCTTCTTTGGACTGTTGCTCAGCTTTGAGGTGTATTTTACGTCATTAAGCTGCTGCCTTATAAATCAAACCAACCCAGCATTTCCTTACGCTAGTGGTGTCCAACTTTTAGCCAAAACGGTATAATAAAATAAAAATATTTAGAGAAATAAAAATGTCTTCACTCTGGTGCAGATCCGCCTCTTCTAGTGGATCTGCAGTAATGATTGGCTGTTGAGGGCACTACCGCACACTATTTATATCAAGCTGTAAATGGCATGAGTTCATACGTTTTTATGCTTCTCCAATTATTAGTTGTGCGCCTTTGTTTGCTCCCCCACCACCTTTTTATTCTCTCTAACCTATAACTAGCTAAACTGGCTTATATTTACTCGTTGAGTTTGTTTCATCTGGCTAATCTTCCGAGAACAGTGATAGTAATAGTGATTATAATGGTGATAATTTGATAATTCTTGTGAATTTTTGTAAATTAATCATGCAAATGGTACAGGATGTGGAGTAGATGATCCGTACTTGTTTTCAGGGGGATCTCTGAACGCCTTTATGTATCGTCAAAACACAGTTTTCTTTATTTTTTTTAAATTAAAAAAAAAAAAAAATCTTCATATTTACATTACAGTAGCTTAAAAAGTTTTATGAGACCAAGTCTGGTCAACGACCATTTCACAGACTGTAATACGGAGGTGAACAGGGACTCCACTGTACTTTCCAATGACTTAATTAGAAGTAACCTCAGCACTTTACACAGAAGTAGGGAAAAAACTATGCTCTTTTCTCTCACACATTTCTCTTGCTATCCTTGTGAGGACCTTCCATTGACATGAATAAAAATGAAGGATTACTACATCTAATTAATCCTACACCGAACCATAACCCTCAGTAATCTAAAGTAAATCTTCTTGCTCTGTTGTTTTTTTTTATCAAACAATATAAAAAAAACAGTTACAGCAGTGAGAACATTATCCTCCCTAGTCATAATTCCAGGTTTTCCCATGATTGTAGGGACATTTGGTCCTCACAAGGATAGAAAGATAAGGTACAGACACAGACGGATATTTGTCTTGCTGTCCTTGTGAGGACTTTCCATTAACATGAAATACAACGAAGGATTACTTTTGGTGCTTCAGATAAAAGTTGCCATATATGAAAAAAGGTCCTCAGGTTTTCCTACCATCATAGGGACATTGACAAGGTATTGTAAGAGAAGTGAACACAGACTTAATGACTGAACTAGCGGAATTAAATAAAGCTAAACAACAGTACATAAAAACAGTGTATTGTTTAGTTTTAATAACACTTTCAGATTTGGTTATAATGCAATTTTCTACATTTTTCAGGCATAGAGTACACTAAAGGCACACACACACACGCACACGCACACTTACAGCCCGTGTCTTTCAGACGGTTGATGGAGTTGGAGAGAAGCCGTACACATCCCAGAAAGCCGGCGCCCTGCTTCTTGTGGATTTTCTTATGGTTCCATACACTGATCGTGATAGAGTCCAACTTGCCAATATATCTGCAAAGACAAAATGCGAGACGTAAATCAATCCACGTTGCTAATTTCCACACTTGGTTCTGGAGCACAAAATTGCTTGATTTACTTTTTCATGACTCATCCACTGTCAGAGCTACAATCGTTTTGTATTACCCTCTCTGCACTTCCTGATTCCTGGTTTATTAATCCCTAAATAATCCCCTCAACTCAAAAGCCTCAACCTGTGATTATATGGGGCATGTCAGAAGCGGCCAAGGTTCACAAAAGGCCGCCCCAGTAAAAGAATCCTCTGTGAGAGGGAAAAGGTAAGGCGAGGGGAGAGTGAGTGGGGGATGAAAGAGAGGAGACAAAGCTACAAAAGAGATGGATAGCAGGGCTTGATGTTCAGACAAAGTCAGGCCGGCCAGAGGAGGCCAAGAAAACCCAAACAAAATGCAGCTTCTCTGGAAACGCGCATTTATCACATTTCTAACAGCAGAGGATTTAATAAAATTCAGAGCTCATGGACGGTCCAAATTATATGGAACGTTTGTGCGTGCCAAACTATGCTCCTTTCCAGACATTACAACCACTTGTAAAAGAACCCACGGCCCGGCTTCACTCCAAAAATCTGACCAGAGTGCTAAAAAGACTGATATCATGCCTGAATAGTCATTTTACTGCAGGCTCTGGGAAATATTTAACATTGCCCTTTTTTTTTCCTCCCGGTCAGGGTCGTGGAGGGATGTCTGGTGCCCATCCTGAAAACAAACCGCACTGGAGTAAATGTGTCCAGGATGCAGAAGGACTGAAAAGTTCCCCTTGCAGTGCTGAATTCCTCCATTACGGCTTGTGTGCTCACTGCACCAGCTGGTACTTCTGTGGCTCAAAACTTGGCTGTCCATGGCGGTGCGTTAGCAAATTGGTGTATATATATGTACAATATATACACACACACACACACAAATTAAATGTCCACAAGACATCTAAAACTGTGGTATACGGCACCAAGGAGGTAGCAGCAGAACCTCCTTAATTTCCTTAACCTTTGGTGTACATCCAACAGATGTACCATTGGAATGAGATCTGGGGAACTTTCAAACTAAGAGAACAGCTAGAACTAGAGGTGATTCGTGTCATCTACGATATCTTAATTGTTGTACGATGGGAGTCTGCATGAGTGTCAACACATTGAATTAAAAAAAAAAGAAAAAAGTGCATCTTAAGAGTTCACATTTTCTCATTTAGCCAGGTAGGATGATGATGATGATGATGATGATGATGATGATGATGGCGTGATTGAAAAACGCATGACTGAAGTTAAAAATGAGTGAACAAACTGCACCGGGAGGCAAAACACAAAAACACCAGTCTCAAAGTCTTCGATTTCATTGCTGGTGGCTCACAACAAAATAACAGAGGATGTTTGACAGATGTTTGATGGATGCTACTCAAAAGTAGATGGATCCTGTCAAAGCTGGCCCGACAACTCACTTATTTCACTACCTCGGACTGCTTTAGCCTAGCAGTTAAGGTACTGGACTATGGACCAGAAGGTCTGGGGTTTAAATCCCACCTCTGTCAGGCTGCCACTGTTGGATGCTTAAGAAAGGCCCTTAACCTGCAGTTTCCTCGATTGTGAAACTGTATTAATTGCAGGTCTGTCTGGACAAGGGAGTTTCCTAAATGACATGAACGTAAATGCAAACAACCAGGCAGAATACGAAGATTAGGACGACGTTTGTTAAACGTATGAACTGTCAGTGTTCTACTTGGCCTCTTTATGCGCTGAATTTTTACTGAAATGATTCAGTAAGTAGGTAAATGAGGTTTACTTATTCAAAATAAGTAAAATAAATAAAGTAGTAATATAAGTAAACATGGAGTTAAGTAACAACTTTTGTCGACGTCACGATTGGCCGTTGGAGCCGCTGATGCAGGAGCAGTGAGATGATCTACTTCTGACGTTCCCTCCCTGAGACGGCACCAGTTGTGGCTGAGAAGCTGGAACGCACTCGCCCGCTGGCCACCTGATCACTGCTCATGCTTTGTTAAAATAAAATCCTTTCGGTGACGCCCGTCCGTTGTAAGGCAGAAGGCTCTTTATATAGATTTTTCAATATTTATCAGGCCACATGACAGCTTATATGTGAGAACCCTATCGATGTAAGAGAGAGGCAGCTTAGATTTAACCTTACCTAACAAAATCCACATGTCAAAGCTGGGCTCGTCAGCAAACACAAATCATATATGCTCAATGTTGACAAAATTACCTAGCAGACTCGGGAAAGACATGCAAAGCCCTGAAGCCATGCCAGGGATCACAACCAGGTGTTTACAGTAACCAGATGGCCCCAGTGTGCGGCGTGCTTTAGATGCTGATCTCAGTTCAGCTGGAATGAGCAGGTGTTGGGCACGAGCTGAGCTCAGATGAGCCGAGCACTGGTTGGTGCACCGAGGCTAGCGAGAAAAGCCTGGAAGTGTTTGGCATGTACTGCATGGCTTTCACTGAGCCAAAGTTCCTCAATGAGAGGGCCAGCTGCACCCTGGGAACACACAGACCACCTGCTTCCCCCCAGTTACTGAGCGAGAAAGGGAGAGGTCCGACTTCGGCCCTAATGGAGAGACTGAGCTCATCACAGTGCATTTCAAATCAGAGACTAACTACGTTACATATGGGTGTACCGTTTGAACTAGAAGCGCACAAGTACTCGACAGAGTATTTAATATGTAATCAACTAACTGATTCATAAAGCAAGTGTAGAATTTGATATACCATATACGAATCCCTACTCAGACAGCAACGCTTAACCACAGATGTACAACACTGTCCAAAAGTCAGAGGCCACAATTAGGTCAGATCGACGACTGAAACCAAAAACCTAGAACACTCGTTTCCACCGGCCTTCATTCCCATCTGGTTAAGCCTTCGTACATCTTTGCCTTTTTAACCCATATACCCATCTGATAAAGTTCTCTCTTGCTTGCTACCCCACCCAACAAGACCTGCCCAAGCTTCTTCAAACTGTACAAGGGCCAACTTGGCATCCCAGTGAGGCTCCCAGATGCTGCTACTGAAGTGTAAGGGAGGTCACACTAAATACCTGACACTGTAACCTAACCTATGGCAGCTCATTCAGATTTTAATAATGCATAGCTATGTAAGGTTATTACACCACTGCTAAAACAATGTGAATCATAATCTAAATATGGTAAAGGTAAACAGCAGACAGGGTTTACAATACACAAGCTAGCATACTGAACACTCATCATCATGTTCAAGAAAGCAGCTTGAGATGACTGGAGCTTTGTGACGGGGCTCGTTATCCTGCTGGAAGCAGCAATCAGGAGACGGTACACTGGGCTCAAAGGGATGCACATGGTCAGCAACAATACTCATGCAGGCTGGAGTGTTTAAATGGTGCCGATTTGGTATTATAACTGAGATCGTAATCATCTTTCTTTACCATTCTAGTGCAGCAGGTCATCTTGACCATGACCTAAAGGCACCTCTGCTGCCATGCGATTTGGCGGATGAGATATTAGGGTTAAGTTGAAAGGGCGAACCAAAAAAAGTGGTCGATGACCGAAGTACTTTGGTATTCACAATTTGAGCGCATTTGTAAAAAGAAGATGGTCTAAATGGACGAACAGAAGCACGGAAGAAGAGGAGACGCTCAAATAACGGAACGAAAACGAGAAAGGTGCAGAAACAGGCAAGGGAATGAATAGAAACAACGTGGGCCGTTTTCAGATTTGGTGCCTTTAAAAGGGACACGAACAGCTGAAGCAGATATGTTTGTGTACTGTAAGCCACACAATAGAGAACAGGAGGAAAAAAAAACCTGGTTTCAGCAACTAGCTGAACTAACTTTTTTTCCATGAGACTGAACATGTACGGATTACATTGGGGAACGATTATTTAGACCAAATTTTATTACCGACACAACTATCCGCTAAACACTGAGGTCACGGTTACCATTAGTGCTTTATAAAAGCAATGCGTCATGAGAAGCTGAGAGTCACAGTGATTTCATCATGGGGAGGGCGACAGTACAATAGATAAATGTTCAAACCTATCGTTTATGGGGATAAGCAAATAAAAGCAAATCATACAACTTCCCTTGATCATCTTTTCAGATTTTAGGTGATTCAGAGAGCAGCGTAAAACTACAGACACATTCATTATGGAATACCAAATCGATTCAGTCGGCCGGTCAGTGTGTGAAGCTTTAGCAAGGCAAATGTAATTCTTCTGATACCGAATACGGTGCTGGATAAAGGCGAATAATTTATCAAACGTGTCACACTGTTTATTTCTAAACGATTACAAAAATACCCAACACCAGTTCAAACACGAACAAAGTAAGAGCTGACCAAACATGCCATTTCTTCCACTACATACTTTGGCATTTATACCACGCAGACATGGCTCATTAGTATCCAAGAGGTAAGCGTGTGCCAAAAATCTGGTGCTGTGGCTACATGGGTCTGATAAATCTCATTTCGCCGCGTTCTTTTCTTCTTCCAGCCCTAGGCTTCAAACGCTCGCGACGGAGAAAAAGCAGACACGCACTCGCGCTGCACGTCTACAGACACGCGAGTCGGCGGTACGTTTCGCCGGCTGTCAGGGCAGCCATGTTATCCACACGCAGCGGTGACACCTTTTGGCTCCCTGTGAAGCCTGGCTGAAGAGGGGAAAGAAAAAAAGTGTCCGGTTACCCCGGCAACCAAACAAACGGAGACTTGGGCTTCCTCCTGCTGTCAGCGCCATCTGAGGGGAGGGGACACAGTGGAAACTTCTCGCGTTCTTTCCCTTACATACACACTCTCTATTAGAACTCTGGGAAAAATGACATTGTAGCAGCTTGGCTGAGGGGACGAAAGAAAGAGAAAAAAAAAACAAAAAAAACAAAAAAAAACTATTTTTACTTGAAACCCCAGAAATCCAGCGCACGTGATGAGCGAGAAGTTTTCTGGCAGCCGACGGGTTAAGTATAAAGGTTGCTTTAAAATATCCGACCTATAGAAGAATGTGGGCAGCATAATGGGTGTTTGAGCGATATAAAAGAAAGAAACCTTTAATAACCTATAAATACACAGAGTCTGTGACCTGCTCGATGAGTGCCTTCACATTCCCCCCCAATTTACAAATCCGATTACGAGCGCTGGATTTTATCTCAGGAATAGGATTTCTCAGAGCGTGTACACACACTACGTCGTTTTCCATCGGTCTTTCAGTCTGCACATGCATGAAGAGGTAGCGCGAGAGTGTAACAGATGCCAGGTCTGCTTTTTAGAGACTCCCCTTGTTTGAGATTTGACTTGAAACAGACTTGGTCGTTTCTTCCTCGTCGCTTGGTGAAAACTCAAACGCAGCATACGCTCGAGAAAAAGAACAATTTGATCATTTAATATCGCAGATTGAAGTCTGTCAGCTTTTTGTGTGAACCTAGGCTCGTTGCAAAAGTAGAAATCCAATTACCGGAGGTTCCTCGTTATCTGATTATTCAAGTGCGCGTATACACACTCTCGCAGTTACACCTGTATAATCAGGTACACCTGTAGAAGTATACAGTTACTGTATTACAGTAGCCTGCTGTTGATACAAACAGTTTATTGGCTACAAATTGCACGTAAACTCATTCAGTGTAGGAACAAATACTGCCATAGTATTAGTAAGTAACTGTGCCCCAGCCTAAAAAGCCCTATGGGATCTCACACACCCCCACATGTATACAGTGGCTCGGTGGGGCGGCACCGCAGCCTCACCTCACCTCACAGCAAGAAGGTCCCGGGTCCTTTCTGTGTGGAGTCTGCAGGTCCTTCCTGTGTCTGTGTGGGTTTACTCCAGGTACTCCGGTTTCCTCCCACAGTCCAAAGATATGCGCGTTAGGCTAATTGGTGTCTCTAAATGGTCATTGACTTGTGTGTATGCAAACATGTAACATGTAAACATAGCCGTGTAACCGGAAACAGCTGCACACCGGCAATGGCAAAAACTGCTCCACTATCCTGCCGAAACACTTCATGGATCACATCGATGAAAGACAGAAATGTGTGGAGATCGACGATCCATCAAGTGACCGAGAGTCGGCCTGTAGACTGTACACTTAATCCCAATCCAATGATGAAAATTACAGACCTTTCACATCGTTTTAAGTAGGAGAACTAGCAACATCATTGGCTGACTAAATATACACACACCTGTTATATACAATATTATTATATTACAAAAAACATAGGATGGAGTTAGGAGTGTTTCATTACGTACGTGTATCAAGTGTTAAGATCAAACCAGGCATTTGCGCACCTACGACACTCGCACGCAAACGTGAGACATTTGACGTACGAGGAAGACGGGCGATGAGAGGGAATACGAGAGGGAAGGTGTGTGAGAAAGAGAGAAGCGCCAAGGATTCCCGACTGTGTTAGGAACTTACAGGTCATAGTGTTGGTTCCACTTGGGGTCGAGAGTGTTTCTCACGGTGTCTGTGGAGTGGCACTGTCCCGAACCGTCCACCACCACCTTAGCAAAGGGGTCAGGCAGGCCTGCAAATGGAGGTCACAATCCGGTATTAAAACACATACTGTTTATAAACACGCCTGTAAGCTTTTTAACACGACATGAGCAATACTCAACTAAAAGAATAAAGTGATAAAACAAATCAAAATGAACAATCAGACAGCGAAGAGTAGAAATTGGCTTAAATACTTTAGTTTTATCGTACCATTCTCTCTTAACAGAGATGGCTGGGCAGAAAAATAACAGTTTCTGAAATGCTCACGTGCTCATGTCTAGCCCCGGCTTACATGCCACGTTCAAAGTTATTTAAATCTCACTTTCTCCCCTGTCTGATTCCCGGTTTAAACTTCAGCGGGTCATGAAATGCAAATACAGATGCCTTATTTGCTACTGATTTAACAAGGTGTCGCTGAAAAGTGTCGAGTCTTTTGCAAGTGCTCAAAATGACCAAACATTTGTATCCTTTAAGGTTCTTCTAAAAGTTTTTTTTTTTTTGCACGGTTTTCACGGTACATCATTATATTTGGGTTGGGCTTTTATATAGGTATGCAGCTTATTCTACTGACAGAATTACATAGAATTAAAATAAATAAATGAGTGCTGAATTCTCTAGACTCCTGAAGACACCAAAGAATATGGCTTGGAGGAAAGCACCAGCTGGTGGAAACAGTTCTTGGGGACCTGGGTTTAAAACTTGGGTTCTGTATGCTGATCGTTTTCCAAATGTTTTTTTTAAACGCTTGGTGTCCTACCAATGCCCCATTTTATGGCTGGGTTGTTCAAAAATTCAAGAAACTTCAAGAATAATTTACTTTGCTCTTGGATTACTCCTGGCTTGCTACAGTGGCTTGTAAGTGGAGCACCCATGGGGTGGGTCGCCTATCTGTCTTTGTACCCCATTAAACATGCAAACCTTTACTTCGCTTTATGCATTTACTGACTTTCCAAAAGGTTTTTTTTTTTTTAAGAATGAGGCTTCCTGTTTACAACTTGTGAAACCTGTTATTACTATCCTAACATTACCTAACATTACACAGTGACGCACAGGAGGAAGTCGAGTATAATTTAGCAAAATAAACACAAACGAACTATCACAGGAGTTTAGTACATTTTCTAAGCACAGCTCCTACGTGAGAACGACAGTCTGCTAGTACGGATTAACAAATTTATTATAGGACGGCCAGATGATTGGTCGGTTCGGTTTGTGTTAATAGCACTACAGGTTTGCACCATCTAATGAACATCTTAACAACGTCTTCTCTCTCTAACGACCAAGGCCTTTCTCCTGTAACTCCAGAGGCTCGCCTGTAAAGAGCTGGTCACATCAGCGACCAATCAAGGCTGTGGATCCACAAGCAGGGGCCGAATTTTCAGAGGGTTTAAGAGCCGAATTCTGTCATTTCTCTGTACCTTGTCTTGCTATACTTGTGAGGACAGAATGTCTCCATGATATGAGAAGAACCTGGAATTCTGACTAACGAGGACAGTTTTCTTTACAAAAACGTGTATTTGGGGAAAAAAAAAAGTCAAGACTTCGGTATAGCAGTCTTTCGTCGTCATTCGTGATTTTCAATCACATTAAACCCTGATTATTTCTTGCTACTATTTAATGGTAACATTTTTTAAAGAACTATTTTCATTACAACAGCAGTGCTCAGTCGTATGAGTGCACGATAACTTCAACAATGCATTTACTGCAGCCCGACTTAATGCCTCTGAGGTTTTGCTCTCAAAACTCTCCATAAAGCAGCGACTACTGGATTTTTAAATACAAAATATTAAACAGTACATAAGAATCCATGTCCGAATTGTTCGGGTGATGAGACGAGATGTAGCACGTCGCTGTCGCATGTACAAGGTTTACTCTTGTTCTGCATTGTTTGCGCTCAGTTACTTAATGGACGGTTTCATTTAAAGGGAACTGAAGCATTTTTGTTAAAAAAACGAATTCAAGAAAATCATAAATTTGAAAAAAAAAAGGGAAGAGAATCTAATCGTGACCTCAGTATCATGAAAGTTTATCGTTACACTCCTACTACATGGAGCATCATCATTATGGTAGCCTAGCGGTTAAAGTACTGGACTCTGGACTTAATGGTCTAGGGTTCAAATCCAACCTTCGCCAAGCTGCCACAGTTGGGTCCTAAAGCAAGGCCCTGTATTGTGACGGCGTTGAAAGCCGCTCTGGAAAAGGCCGTCTGCTAAGCGCCGTAAATGTAATGGTAAACCACATTTTTTGTTTTCAATCTTATTTGTGGGTTGTACCCTGTAAACTCAGAAAGAGGCTGGAATGCAGGGGCTACTAAACCTTAAACAAACCATTTTTGTAACTATTATGAACGAAAATGATGCGAACGAAATATTTGCTTTCGTTACAAACTTTGATGAATCACCCAGCTCTTACATTTATATCACTTAGCAGACGCCCTTATCCAGAGCGACTTACAATTAATACAGTCTTACAAACCAAGCAATTGTGGGTTAAGGGCCTTGCTCAGGGACCCGACTGTGGCAGTGAGGTGGGATTTGAACCCTGGACCTTCTGGTCCATCGTGTGCTCGCTTTCACCGCAGACAGCACTGATATGTACACAATGCACTAGCTAGCATCTGGGTGGCTGACCCTGACAAACTGTTACTGTGACACCCAGAGTCTAAACAAGTCCAAACACACACCCACAGACACAAACACACATCTATCATTCCCCTCGTACCCAGTGCAGGTTTTTTTGTGCGTGTTAAATAAGCACACCTCTACTCTGAAGGCCCTCATGTTATTCTAGCAGACCCTTAAACTACTGTTTTTTTTAATCCCACGCCCACGTTCTCTCCAAATTCTCTGTCTCTCTGTGGCTATCTGATTAATCTCTAACATGCACCGTGTTATGCGTCGGGGAGAGAAAGACAAGTAAGAGACAGACAGATTGCGGTCTTGTATGTGCAGTCAGTGGAGCTTTATCTATAAAACTGACCCACATTTGTGGCTTCTCATGGGGGAAGAATACTTATCTGGCTTACAACACTACAGACAGAACACAGATTTATACTACGCTCTCCACACTCTCGCACCGTGGGTTACTTACGAAAGAAGTCTTTCTTGGCTAGGTTCTTCGCACACAGCACTGCAAAGAGAACAGAGAACAAACAGTTTATTTGTATTGGAAGCCATCGGGCAGACATTTAAGACAGCACATCAAAAGCACATCAGTACGGCCGACACAATGTGCATAAACAATACAAAGGGTCAAGATGCGTATCGATGCATCTGAACTGGCTGAGGGGCGGGTGTATTTTTAGGATCATGGCGTGCCGAATTGGGTTAGGACACGTCGTGATTTAGAAGCTTTAAAAAATGCATCGCAAACTGAGCCAGCGGATCCACAGCCTGCAGCTGTCCTACATTCAGCCCAACTCCAAGAGCAGCCCTCAATTTCCAAATGATGCAAGGCTAAAGCTCAGAGATTTGCTACCTCACACTTCTGCACTCGTGCACTAGGGTAAGAAGCTGTACCAAAAATGTGCACAACTCAACTAACAATGACAACACAAAAACAAAAATGACAGATTAATTCATTATTTCAGTTCGGGGGTTACGTGGAGCCAGAGCCCAACTGGCAGCACAGGATACAAGGATGCTTCAGAGCAGTGGTACCCATAGCAGGAGGGCATAGAGTGGCTACTGCATATATATATATATATATTTATTCGAATCCGGTTAATTCCGGATACCGGTTAACCAGCCGCTTATTCGGACCGAATACAAAATTAATCGGACCAAAGAAGGTGAGAAGTGAATAAGAAAAAGAAGCCACAAGTTGCCACTTAGAGCGGATACAAAGCGGGTCAGCCAGATATGGGAGGATTTTTGGGATCCCCGGGAGAATTGGTGCTTTTATCAAAGGTCAGGAAATCCGAAAAGTTGTGCT
>JAUZST010003435.1:0-17165 GCA_034779995.1 Parotocinclus haroldoi | reverse complement strand
TGCTAGGTGAAGCTAGACTTTTGTGGACATTTTCACATCATCTCAACTTGAACATCCGTCGCTGCTGTACACATTGGTTTATGCTATACAAGCATTAATAAAGAACACTTCATCTGATGACGACCCTAGTCTCCGGACCTCTGTCTATTGGAAGCCCTCGTCGGAAAAAGTTTCTAACACCTGTATTAAGATGAAGTTAATAGGGATATTTTTCCTGTGAAAACCAGTCACGCATGGCGGACCTTCAGTAGACGTTATACGAATGTGAAAGCTGTAAGTAGGTGATGTACTAAGCGATTTCAAGCTTTCAGGGGTCAGCAAACAGACGGGTCAAAACACTTTCTTTTTCCTGCTGCGCCTGCCTCTTTCTATCAGACAGCATTGTTCGAACGCTCGCGCCACAGCACTTCTTTCGGTTTCCAAAGAGGTCGATTCCCGCGGCTGGTTTATCTTCCATTCTGTATGCATGCGATCCAATTCTTCGAGCAGGAGTGCTGCGTTTGGTGAAAATGGGGCCATGGATGTGGCAGCAATTTGGGGAACAGAAGCAAATCAGAACACTTCAGACAAGCTCTGCGGGGAGGAACCCTCACAATAAGCTCACGCGTCAGCAGCTCGCAGAGGAGAGAACAGTGACGTTGGGTAAAGCCGTTCCTCACAGGGATGTAATCAGCACGGAAACTATTTACGAAACATTAGCTCCTGCACTTCTGTCTCACATGCAGACCGATTTGATCTCATGAGCGTGACTGGCTGGATGTGTTTTCAGCTAAATTTATGATATCCTCCAGGCTTGAGGCCATCCATCATGCTTAATGTGTGCAGAATCAGCAAAGCTAAGCCACAAGGCATCAGTCTTCCAGGTAATCCATTGAGCAAAATTTGAACTATTCCCTTGAATAGCTTTCGGTTTCAGAGGCTGAGGCGAATGCCAAATATTGAACATTTTATTTCATTTCTTAAAGCCACCACTCATTATGTATTCTGCTCAAGTGACATTCCACCCTTACGATTTAGAGAAAAATCTGACAACACGAGTTGGCCTGGAGCTAAGTTATTCCGCGCTGCATGATTATGCACGTCCAGTTCCTAAGATTCTCCTGATCCCTTGCGACTTTCTATTCACCTCACTCGCGTGACATCAAACCACTCTTAGCGAGTAAGACCTACTAACGGAATAAACACTTGAATAAAGAGGATTCTTGGGTCTTTGCCATCGCAGCTGCACACTGAATCCTCATTTTAGATGCCACGGGGTGGAGCATAATCATATTAGTTAGTATTTATAAGAGCAGGAATACCAGGAATAAGATATCAGGAGATAAGACACTGCCAGTTTGAGTAAGAAATGGTAGTACAACGGTCTGCATCTTCTCCAAACATTTAATAGCAGCCAGAAAACTTCCGCTGGATGTTGGACTTGAGGCAATGCGCTAATCTCGCGCATCAAGGCTTTGGTTAGAGTTTTGTGTTAGACCAAATTAGACAAATCATTGCTCTCTGGGACTTAACACAATACAGGTGCACTCCATTGGATCAGTTGACACTTTTTTGACGGAAATCCACCATAAGTACAGGTAAGTGTTCACTTTAATGACTGAGGTCTTAACAACTCAACAAATTTGTCTTTTGAGTCTGTATGTTGTGGCCATAAACAGCTGGTTAAATGAAATAGTGATCAAATAGGTATATGTATATGTATGTAAGCCAGCATGGCGCATGTAGTGTTAAGTATTTTTACTATTATACATATCGTTTTTTCTGTGTGGAGTCTGCAGGTCCTCCCCGTATCTGTGTGGGTTTACTCCGGGTACTCCGGTTTCCTTCCACAGTCCAAAAACATGCGTTAGGGTAATTGGTGTCTCTAAAGTGACCCATAGTGTGTGACTGTGTAGTGTGTGTTGGCTCCCCATCTAGGGTTGTTCCTGCCCTTGCGCCCAGAGTTGCCGGGTGGGCACCGGCTGGCCCGCTGAAGATAATGAATAAAGGTAAGGATATTATTTGTCATATGTTTCGTTTCCCTTTTCAAAACGGTATTTCTTTTCTTGATTATTTATACTGCATTAACTACAAGCACAAGTACGTGTTGTGAACAAACATTTTTAGGACATGGACACAAGCCGAGACGTGAAATGGAAACATTTGTACTCTGCTCATACTACAAGCGCCACTCCTACGTTTCACCTACGTATACCTAGAAACACCGTTCATTGGTTTCCTGACTGGTAGTGCTGAACTGGATTTCTGGTGTTTATAGATCACTGCTTTAAGGGTTTTTTTTGTGTCCATTTTAAGCTTAAGTTTAAGCAAAGAAAAATATAAAACCAGTAAATTACATTTAAAGTAAAAGCCTAAAAATAAGGTATCCAAAATTGTATAAAAAACTTGTACTCTAATAATAAAAAAAAAAAACCCAAAAAGAATGTAAATGTTTGGCACATTGAAAACTGACTGACAATTGGAATTGATAAGCAGAATCACAATCAGAACAGGAACGAATGAAATGCAAACAATACCGAACGCTAATTCCTCTTCACTTCAGCTAACCATGAACAAAACAGCCTCTTCTCCAAACCTGGCAATGCTACCCTACTGTATCATTCCCCAGACATTACTCAATCCACTGAACCCAGATGGTGAGGCGAGAGTCTTTGCCACAAAGAATGGTTCCAGTGCTACAAAGAGCAACTCCAAACAACATTTGGCATGGTGTATGATCATTTAGGCTTGTGTCCATGCCATGAGACATGGAAGCCCGGAGCCCAGTCCATAATCTCCCACTGAACAGTTTTTGTGCTTCGAGAAGCAGTGCCTGTACTGTCACAGCATGTCAAAAACTAAAAACAGAAAGTTGTACAGACTGGAAAGTATATGGTGATTACACGGTTACATAATGCCAGCGAGTGGTGTTCAGCCAGTCCACATATTAAATGATATGCAAAATCCCTTAAAGCCAAGAATATATGAAATAAGTAGAATATCTTCGGCAAAGATTAACCTGGTTTGAAAACTTAGAGCCTGAAGTTGATAGAGCTGAGTGGATCCTTATCATTTATCCGTATAAACTGTCCTCACTGCATCGGAACAGAATCCCCTCTCGCTCGCGCACACCTCACTGGCGGTTCATATATCAGACCATCCAAATGAACGTGCGCTCCAAGGCTGAGAACCACCTCTCATCATAGCACAGTTATTTCAGCCACCGCTGCCGGTTATAAATAATGCACAGACTGAAAGCATTACTGCTTCGAGCTGATGGATGCTGGAAATCTGGTACAGGTCACTTAGACCTTAGCAATCCAGGCGTCATCGTATCGATAAAATACACTTCACACTCAGCGCTGAGCTCTGGGCAATAAATCAAAGTAAAGCACATCTACCTGCAATGCACTTGAATTTCAAGACAGCAACTTAAAGGTAATGTGTCCTCTTTTCTACTGAGGGTGGCTCTCTTATAATAGTTAATGCGAAAAATGCAATCCCCAGACACTTTATTAGGTACACCTAATGAACTGCGCTATAAATGAAATATCTAATTGGCAGAAACGTAGGCATGTCGACCTGCTGCTGTTTAATCGGGCCATCAGAAAGGCAAATGGTCATATCAGTGACTTTGAATGTGGCATGGATGAAGGAGCTAGATGAACTGGCCTGAGTATTTAAGAAATTGCCAATAGACTGGGATTTTCACACACAGCCATCACTAGGGTTGACAACGAATGGTGAGAATAAAATTAAATATACACTAAGATGCAGTCCTCTGCGTCAAAATGCTTTGTTGATGCCAAAGAGCAGAGAAGAATGACCAGACTGATTCAAGCTGATCCAAGAGAATCAACCGAAACAGCCACTCATTACAACCCAGTTATGTGGATGAGCATCTGAGAACACCCTGTCAGCCAAGAACAGGCAAATGAGGCTACAGATTGTACAGGTTCACCAAAATTGGACAGTAGAAGACTGGGAAAACGTTGCCTGCTCTAAATAATCTCGATTTGTTTTGCAACATTTCGGTGGAGTCAGAATATAGTGGAAACAACATGGAAACATGGATCCATCCAGCCTTGTATCAATGGTTCATGATGCCTATGGTGATTTAATGGTGAGAGGGATAGATTCTTGGCACACACTCTTACCAACTGACTCTTGTCTTGTTTTGTCTACTTGAGTATTGCTGCTGAACATGTGCACCCATTTAACCCAACAGTGCACCTCCCTCGTATGGCTACTTCCGGCAGGGTAACACACCTTGTCACACAGCGCAAATACTTTCAAACTGGTTTCTTAAACACGACAGTGGGTTCACTGTAGTCCTCCACAGGCACCAGATCTCAGTCCAGTAGGGCACCTAGTATATCCATGGAATGTTTTCAGCACCTTGTTGAATCTATGCCACAAAGAATTAAAACAGGTCCATACCGGCACAACTAGTACATAATAAAGTGGCCGAGATATATATATATAAATAACCAGAGCCTTAACTGAGGTTGTTATTAAGTAAACAGGCTGACATTTGCACAGTGTGAGCTCATAGCTCGCAAAAGCTATTCTTGTTTTCAGAAACTTTGAAAAGGTCTAACAGATCCCCACTCTTAAAAAAGGTATGATAGGTACTTTGTCTTATAACATTTCAGGACATGTTTAATTAAAAGCATTTTGCAATTTGCAAATACCTGAATTTTGGCAATAAGTAAAACAAAGCAAAGCATCTTGTTTTCAGACCCATTCATCCATCCTGGTCGGGGTCGTGGAGGAAAGTCTGAACCTTAACTGAAGCTTAAATTCACTGGATACCAAATTTCTATAAACAACGTCGCAAGAATCATCCTAAACTCATACCCATACCACACAAATTCCTGTTTCCTACAACTGGCTTTTCCCACTTAGCCACCTTCTAACCAGGAGTTAAACTTTTTGTAATAGTTAATATTAAATGCATGTAAACGTTTAGACAGTGCTTTATTGCAGCCAGACCAGAGCCGGGACACGGAAGTATCTCAGATCACTAATGACGTCATTTTATGATTTTGTTCATCAGTCCACCATCAGTTCTCCGGCGTATCCTAAACTAACTATAATAGGCGTGAAATGGTCAAGTATATACTGAGTCCTTGATTAAATGGAGTGTTCTTCACTTCAGAAAGCTATTAGTTCAGATGTGATGGAGAATTTAACAGATGATTGGTCACAGGGAGCACACTGAAGCTTACAGAGGTCCTGCTCAGAGCAACTGAGGATGTCATAATAATCACCCTGCTCACCCAACCTTGCAAGTAAATGCGTCAGAGATGCCACTAAAAAACAAGAGCGATTGATGAGCGACTGAAAGAACTGATAGAAAGAACTGAGACATTATTACGGACAACATGGAAGATCAGGCTGATGAAACACAGACGCAATGAGTGAATGTGAAACGGTTATGGCTATAGATAAAATACAATGTGCAGGTAGTGGGGTAACAAAGTAGTACTACCTACAATAGGACAGGCATGTCCACATACAAACGCCATTACACAAACGCAAGTAACTTACCCAAAAATGTATCTAAATACATCATTCAAATAAGGACAGCCTCTAGTCCAAATGCGAGCTAGCGACCAGCAAGTTAGTGAGCTTTCAAACAGACAAAGTGACAGACTTCTGCCCCTTAACCATCCCCCAACATCACCTACAACCCTCCACCCCCACCTCCCGCTCGTGGATGTGCAGCAACACATATACAATAGTTTGCATTTTATTTAACAGAATAAGTATTGTTTTGATAAATTAAATTAGGGTAACAGAATTAAGCACCTTTCATTATTAATATATTTACTGACATAAAATAGCACACTCGGATAGAAATATGAGATTGCTGCTAAATTCTGAATGGATATATGTCTCTGGAAGATGTGGAAAAGATTCAAGATGTGGTCTGAATAGAAACTGGGTCTTGCCACCAGAGGGCCTAAAAGTGCGTCTTGTATCTAGGCTGGATGCGGCATGACATGGTACTAGAGCCTCCTTTCAGCTGTACAGTTTTGATCAAATTATAATTTCTCTCTAATATTATAATCATTGACATACCAGATATCATCATTACATTAAAACATGCAAAGTTTCATTCATTCAGTCATTCATTATCTTCTGCTTAATCCACATGGGGTCGCGGGCCAGCCGGTGCCCACCTGGGTAACTCTGGGCGCAAAGGTAGGAACAACCCTAAATGGGGAGACCATTGATCGTAGGGCACACACAGTCACACACACTAAAGAGCCACTTTAGAGATGCCAAATAACCTAACACGCATGTCTTTGGACTGTGAGAGGAAACCGGTGCACCTGGAGTAAACCCACACAGACACGGGGACAACATGAAGACACGGGTCCCTCCACCCTGGGACTGAACCCAGGACCTTCTTGCTGTGAGGCAGCGCTGCTACCCACTATCCCGTAAAACTGATTATCAGCAATATGATTTCCCGTCAACAAGGACATGTTACTCAGAGAGATCTGCCTAAACATTTTTTGATCATTTGTTCGCACGCCATTCCTTGACTGCTGTATTGTTTATAGTTTGATAAAGGCGTGTGACAAAATAGTGTCTCTTTACTACAGAAGGGCATTTTTATATTGCCATGTTTCTCCAGCGTGTGTGGAGCTATTTCGGTTTTGTCCATGTCGTACAGATGGTCTGCATTGAAGTCTCAACAGATTACTTGGCTATTTGGAGATTGTGAGTGAGTCTTTGGTAGCTTTCGCGTGTAGGTGTTGCACAACCTAGATTACAGGAGGACAACAAAGCCATTGTGTTTGTGCCAACTGGCTTCCTTGTGTCTGGCATGGGTCTTAGCGTAGAGCTCTGTAATTATTAAAGAGCGCAGATCTCCCAGTGTAATCCCACATGAACTCTACTGGATTTAGTGTCAGGTGGCTTAGCTGAAGTTTGAACTGTTTTCCTCCTTAAACCAAGAACTTTGTATTGTGTTGTTGGAATATCCAGTGACTAGACAGTCAGAGAGAATGAAAATTAGGATCAGGAAGTCTGCCAACACATCAATTTACCAGTACCACACAGGAAATTATTTATATTTGTCAAAGACCCACACCCTTAGATCACAAGTCCATGAAACCACCCACAGTGCTTCATAGTGTCTTGAGTGTACAACTTTCTAAACTCTTTCTGGTTACTGTGCATAGAATGTATGATTCCTGTGCTATATTTGGACTGTAGTGGCAAGCATTTAAGGTACTGGATTATTTCAAGCCCTAATACTGCCAGTCTACTAATATTGCACTCGTGGGCACAGTACCCAACTGGACGCCATTCCACAATTGGATAGTATTTTGTAAAACTTTTTATGGAAGCACATTTAGTCTAAGAAAAAGAGTCAAAAAATGCACCTTATTGCCACTTAGCCCTCTCCTATAACATCTTATTAGGTTGAAGAATACGGAGCAGGGAATTTGGAATAATTCCTCTTTACAGAATTTCTACGGATCAACCATGGTCCTCTCTTGGGCATGCCCCTCTTCAGCTGACCTTGCAGGTTGTTGAAAATATTTGGATCTTGGTTGGACTGCGGTAGGTTAAGGTTAACGGTTAAGGTACTGGACTCTGGACCTGATGGTCCTGGGTTCAAATCCCACCTAAGCTTCCACAGTTGAGTCCTTAAGCAAGGTCCTTAACCAACCATTGCTTGAATTGTAAGACTGTATCAGTTGTAAGTCGCTCTGGATAAGGGCGTCTGATAAATACATTAAATTTTTTTTTAATAAAAAAAAAAAAAAAAAAAAAAAAAAACCTAAACAAATATTTGGCAAATCACCCGAATGTGCACAGTGTCTTAATGCTATTAGCATTAATGCTATGTGGCTACCTTTTATGTATTAGCTAATTCTGTGCTGAAAACTGAGTAGCAGTAATGGGAGATACAATGTAAAGATAAAGCATTAAAAGTTCCTTGGGATGAACCAATATCCATTATGAACAGTTAAATATGCGTGTTGTTAGATTCACTGTTCAAAAGCATGAAGCAATTTTAGACTTACAACAACCAAATGGCACCCATTCAGCAGACAGACTAATATAAAGATCCTGGTACACAAACCAAAGACAGTGAAGGTTAAATTAGCATGACTCTGTGAAGTACTAAATAACTCAGAGAAAAGTAAGAAAGTCAGCGTAGGGAAAATCTGAGATAACAGTCCGTGCCTGAACAACGATCCATGAGGCCTAAACTAACATTCCAGCAGAGGTCCAATCATGTTCTAATAGTTATTATATAAGTCATGGTTACGTAAAGACTATGACCTGTGCTGCTCAAATAAGATTTGTTTTCATATGAAGGCTATAAATCCACATGGAAAGTCAAAGTAAGGGTCGAGCGTGGGCTGCTCGCTGAAAGCCTACTCTCCGTGAGGATCTACATCACTGCTGGCTTTGACTGGAGTGGGCTGCAGCTCTCAAAAGCTTTCTCCACAATGAAGAACAAAAACAGTTTGAAATCCTACAACCAGCCGAGGCAGGTCCAGAGATCAAACTTGATTTTACAGGCTACAAGCAAAACACGAGATGCGCAAGCAGGATGAGGAGGAAGAGATGAAACAGAAAGTTTCAGGGCTGCTCTGGGTTGATTTATTGCTGTGTTGGAGTGCTTACACAATACTCTCACAGCTAGTTTGAAATCTATACTGTCGGTAAGTACTAAAGTTTGCATGTCTGTTGCAAAGACTGAACAAACTCTTAAGAAACCTTAGAAAAAAACACATATAAGACTAATCACTGAAGAGCAAAAATAGCATGAATGAGTAACTCACAGACATTTAGACAGGTACAATGATCACTCGTGGTACGTTTGCTTGAATAGGTGGCACAGGCACAGTTCAGCTGGCACATAAGAACATTTTTCTGTTTGATTGTGTTACATAAATTATATGGCATAAACGAGGGCTGCATGATACTGTCATCCAAACGGATTATAAAAAAGCCATGTAAAAACTCGCCTCATGGCGGTGGAAGCATTTTCAAGCCTAGAAAGTTTAAGCACAGTGTGAGCACAGGTCAGCCGGGGATTGGCGAGGCAGGGATACTCATGCTTTAGCATGGTGCAAGGCAACATGACAATATAATGATGATAATGATATTTGATAATATTGACAAATATTATGCTTTTCTTAACATATCGAGGATATTGGTAGTGCTTAAAGAACACCAATTCCATGTTTCATTAGAAATCGTGTAATGGGTCCAGTTTAATTGGATAAAGGTCACTACAATATACACAATACACAACCCCAAATCAGAAATGAACTGTATGGAAAACACATACAAAAAACACACAGTGTTTCTTACATGACATTTTACTTTCAATAAATAGATACCAGTAAAGGATCATCCTGTTATCAGCAAAAAGTCCAAAAGTCGGGGTCTGTCATGATTATGGGGTGTGTCAGAGCTCTTAGGAAACGTTATTTCTGTGATAGGAGCAATGCAGAATAGTACGAATAGTATCGGATAGTAGCGAAATCTTAGAGCTACATCAAGGCGTCATCACTTTGAGGGACGTCAAAAGTAACAGTTAACGTAAAAAAGAAGTGAAAGTTAAAAAAAAAAAGTTGTTTATACTTTTCCAATGCTTTCTGATTTGGGGTTGTTTATGACAGAGAACAAACAAAATGGATCAATAAACCAGGTAGAAGCTGGGTCAAGTCTAAAGAACATGTTGGCTTTCAAAAGGCTGTAGGCAAAGCTCTAGATCTCAATGAAACAAAGTAAAAGGGAAGTGAAGATTCACAGAATGTCACTGCAGACTGAGTTAATGTTTTGCATTGTGACTTCCTTGAAATGTATTTCTGGGTGCAAAGAAAAATCCACTGAGAAGTGAATCGTCTTCGATGTAACTTAACTTTACATTGTACATTATTGAAGCATCAGAAAACAGAAATCAAAGCTTTTTGATTTCTCAGCTATCTATCAAGCTGAGGAAGGAAACTGAAAATCCCAGCAGGCCTGTATTAACAGTCTCTGTCTGTCAGCTACGCTCACTACAAAACACTGATCACATCTACCTAAGCAAGTGCACACTGTGTTTCACTGTAAAATTAGTGCTGTTCTCGGCAGAGAGGGTGCAGCCGGGAGCTACGATGGGCTGTCAATCGCTCAATCTGTTCATATATATTCTGCATTCTTAAGATCTTTTGACAGTACTTTAATAAGGATTAAAAAGCAATATTGGACAGTGCTTGGCTAATGGTCATGGAGGTTAACCTCAGGTTAAAGTTACTGGAATGTGGAACAGAAGGTCCAGAGTTCAAATTCCTGAGATAAGCAGTAGCCTAGCGGTTAAGGTACTGGACTCTGGACATGGTCTGCCAAGGTGCCATAGTTGGGCCCTTAAGCAAAGCCCTTAAACCACCACTGCATGAACTGTAAGACTGTATCAGTAAGCCGCTTTGGATAAGAGCATCTGCTAAATGTAAATGACATGGCAAAATCTCCAAAACGTGCCCAATTGGTTCCAAGCTTCATATTGAAAGCTAATATTTCCACCATTAAAATAGCCATCAGGTGAAGTACAGTCATCATAGAACACTATATAGACAAAAGTTTCTGGACAACCCTTCCAATGAGCTCTTCTATGTCAGCAACACTTACTTGTAACACATTTATAACATAAAGCACACATTTCTGGATTCTCCATAGACAAACAGTGGTGGGAGAATGGGCTGCATTGATGCCCCAGTAAATCATAATTTGACACATTTATAGGTTTCCACTTACAGTCAGTTCATCAACCTTTCGCCCTGCTGTCCTTAAACAAATTCTGGTTTACCAACTTTGAATGGGAATTTGATTGGCTTGAACAGACCCTTCACCACAACTCAATCAGACACCTAGAAAATGCACTGAAATGGCAAAAGTGTGTAACATCAGCAGCCAAGTTTTCAGTCATGTTCCACAATAAGCTGTTTAAAAGCACGTTATGATGTCCGTAAACTTTTGCCTATATAATGTATCTTTGTGTTACCCTCTGACTCAAACTGGGTTAGGGAATCTCATCCAGGCTATTCACTTATCAGCTGATCATCCCCAAGCACTCTTCATAAAGTTTCCAAACATGTTACTGAGCGTTCAGTCCTGGCTCCTGATCCTGTACTCTGGTTTTGGACTGTGTTTTGCCAAGCATGTCTGACTGGACTGGTATATCCGGTTTTAAACGCTGGACCTTATTTTAGATTTTCATGTGGCTGCCGCGCTCCGTATTTTCGTTAAAGCTCTTTGTATCAGCTTTTTTGCGTTTTCCTCCCATATCTGCCAATTGCTAAACGACGCAATTCATGTGAAAGCCATAGAGTAGCTTTACAGTATCAATACCTAAAGCAATGGTGAATAATTGCATATGTGTTGTCTTTGATAAGAGCTTTTCTGAGCAGACCCTGACGCATGCGGTGGAGATGGGAATGATTTGAGCAAGAAGATTGCAGCAGTTCTGCAGCAGACACTATAAAAGTCCAAATTAAACACTGCTAATGTGAAAGCACAGCATATAAAATGTACAGCTTCTTACTATAATATTCACTATTCATATATGAAGCACTGTTATTAGTAGCTGTTTGTTCTCTAAATTAATAATTAGTATTCTACCAATGTGAAAACAAATCATTTTGTACACTTCCATTTTTCCTTATGTAGTCCTTATGTAGAATGACAACTATGATACTTAAAGGCCCAACATACTATTTTATATCCTAAATATTTGCCGATATGCATATTTTTTTACATGATTTTATTTATCTGGTCCTCCCAAGGTCATAAAATGTAGGTACTTTTTCTCGTTCCAATGAATCATCAAACGGAATACTCAATTTGGTATCCAGGGCATGGTGTATCTCGAAAGTCGTCTGAGATGATGAACCAGGAGACCCAGCCTTTTGTAATCAGCAGAAGTTTACTAGGCACTCGTGCTCGATTACAGAATCAGGCAAGTTTGAATCTGCATTTGTTCCGTCTTAGTTTTAACAGACAAGCTCTTACACCTGCATAAATATCCCCACTTATACGATGCCTGATCTCCGGCAGTGGCAGCTCAAGTAGGTAACTAAATACCGTTCACAACACTAGTGGATCGGCTATAAGAAATTAGCAAATATGCTTGTTCTCTTCATTGCTCTTTTTGTGTGTACTTGGCATTCCTCGACGAAGCACTGAGTGACTTTTGGCTCATCTTTATATAAAGTCACTTACAAATTTTGGGGTTTCAGTTCGCAGGCTTTAAGAGGTTTGTTTCTAAAATTGGCAAAATGTGAAACCTTCTGCTGTTTTTGTGCGACAGTTTTTACTCGAATGAATTAGTTAAAAGGTAATAACTAAAACCTTGCACTCAAATGGCCTTCAAGGTAATTTCCATAAACATATTAAGAAGAAGAAGAAGCTAGTACAATGTATGACTTTTACGTTTTTGAAGGATGCTAAGTATCACCTGATTACTGCGACCAAATCTCAGAAACGATTGACACACAACTTCATGTCAATATCACACACCCATGTATCAACTACATGCCTGCAGGGCAAATACAGCTTTGGGCATAACTTCCACTGTATGTCTTCTTATTGTTTTTTTTTTAATAAAGATTTTATAACCAGGAATTCGGGTGCCACAATATTGTGAGCTCATTCTCTTGAGTGCTGGCTCAGACTAGTTCAGACTTTCTACAGCAACCAGACACACTGGCCTTTTTAGCCGATGTATGTCATTGTCAAAACTGCTTTGGTGTGATATTACATCTTTTGCTCTAAGGCATATCGCTTTCAGTCTGTTTGGCTGCATGTCAGACCAAATGACATGTACGGTTGTCTCGTTACACAAAACATCTCACATAACTGTACTGTCTGTAAATTACTGCAATGGCTTTTCAGAAGAGATTCATAGAAACAATGAGGGTAAAAAGTCTTAATACACTTAATTAACAACTTTTTAACAAATCTGAGAATCAGCCCTATTAGGCATGACAATCAGAGAGTTTGGTGAGAGAAGGATTTGAAAACAGGAACATGTAGACCAACGTCAGAAATCAGAGCAATGGGATTCCAGGCAGTGAAATCGACACACAAGACGTAAAAGACATTTCAGAAAACATAATGGGGTACGTACACCAAGTCAGGGGCGGATGTGAGGGAACATGCTAACAGTCAAAGTCTCTGAGTTTTGGGACAATGCAACCTGTCCAATAATAAACAGAAAGTGTGGTGTTGAAATGGCAAAGATAACAATCAACAGAATGGGGATCGGTGTGCGTGCCCAGAAGGTCAGGAACCAGTCGGAATGGGTGGCATGGAGGGAGCGATGTAATTGGGGACTGTAGTGTGGGACTTGTTGTGTCAAAATGACTTCATTTTATTTAATTTAATATTGAATTGCCACAATGCTAAACTGAAATCCAGTTGGCCAAATCTAAAGCAAATGAACAAAAAGGCAAAACAAAAGCTTGTTTATACAGACTGTGCTCTATGTAGTATGTTCACCATTGTTCCCAATGCACATTTATCCAGTTTGCCTAGTCAAGAGATACACAAGTAGAACATCATCCAACATGGCTCCCTTCTGACACTTTTTATTTAGCAGACTATATTATTGCAATTAATACAGTCTTACAATCCACGCAATTCAATTCAATTTTATTTTTATAGCACTTTTTACAACAGCATTGTCTCAAAGCAGATTTACAATATTACATTATCTTAAAAGGCCAATCCCCAGTTGAGCAAACCTAGGGCGACAGTGGAAAGGTAAAACTCACTGAAGAAGGTAAGAAAGAAACCTCAGCAGGACCAAGACTCAACAGGGAACCCATCCTTCATTTTAGAAAAAGCTGTTTATCAGCAGTTCTGTGGTTACCTCCAAAATAACGGTATCTATGAAACATTTCAGTCAGGATTCAGGCCTCATCATAGTAGCAAATGTGGCCTTGCTGAGGGACCCAACTGTGACAGAAGTGGGATTTGATCCCTGGACCTTCTGGTTCGTAGTCTAGTACCTTAACCACTAGGTCACCGCAGTCCCAGTTCAATTGTCTCTAGAATTATGTTTGTTCCTTATCCTGCTTTATGTATTGTTCCCTGTCTGCTGTGTTAAGTTATTAGTATGTATCCCATTGGTGTATCCGATTACTGTTAGCACTCTTTCTGCCTGTTTCTATTAAGATTGTCTCTTCGTGTCGCTGTTTGTATTAGCATAGTAACAGTGTTACCTTTTAGTTCCTATCAGTTTATATTAGCCTGTTAGCCTAGTCACTCAGCCTCTCTTTTTATACCCTGTATTTGTCTGTGTGCTGTATCCACCATGTCTGTAATAAAGTACTTGCACAAACCTGAATAAAGCAAAGGAATTGATTAGAAAAAGTATAATATAAGTCAATGCATACGTTAAATAAGCGAAATGCAATGCGAGTGTCTGACATCAGACCCATAGACTGATATACACTGCTCACAAAATGTAGGGGATATATTAAAATGAATATAAAGCGATAAAATAAGCAAATGCGTTATTTTATTAAACAAAATTATCAGAAAGGCAAATAAAAAGTAAACAAAAGTTGGTTGATTACGCTAACGATGCTGATTAGTGATCACTAATAAGTGATATAATCATGGGGGTGAACAGAAGCAGGTCAAACTGGACGAGTGTGCCCCCGCATTGACTGTTCAGTAGGGTGTATGATCTCCCAAGAGTGCCAAAACACACTGACAGTGATGGAGCATGGACAGGATCAGATTTCCCAGCAGTTCTTATGAGATCCTCTTCATATTCATGTTGAAGCTATTCATATCTGTTAAAACTGATACAAAAACAAACCAAAAAACCTTTGTAGCCATTCTGTTCGCACAACCCTGCCATTCAGTTCGATGTGAACTGCTAAAATCATCAGGACTTATCTTGGATTCGGAATTATTTGCTCGCCAATGTTCAGATGCATCATGATTTGGAAAACGATCTGAAAAACCCATAAACCGTAATTCGTGACGTGTATCATTTAGCAGTTGTAGGAAGCACTAAGCAGAGCTCGCTGTTTTAAGAATAACAGTGATAACAGTGCTTGGTTTATTATATAGGCCATTTCAACAGAAAAAAAAAAAGAAATTCTCCGCTCTGTCCTTGCTCAGGTTGCAAATGTCATCATCACAGTAAACCATTATAAAGACCAATGCTTTTTACAATATGGCTGTTAGGTGGTGAAGTTATAGTTTCCTGTAAAGGCACACCTGCGACGTTTCACCATTATTGTTATGTTTCACGTCTCATTTCTTATGCAGATTACTTTGCAACGTCCCAAGGCCCATTACACCCAGAACAAATCAAGCCATTTGTTCCAAACCTCGATGGTAATCAGCCCAGCCAAGGAGCTCATTCATTTTCTGAGCGCAAAAAAGTGAGGATGTAACAAACACATTTCACTGACTAAATGGGATAGTGGAACGAATAAACTGTTGGAAAAAAATCATATTATTAGTCTCCGAGCTGTGGAGGCTATTTGTAGGTGCAGTAAAATTGTGGCCTGATTGTGTCTTCCTGAGGGAAGTAAAGAGAGCTATGATGATTTTGAAATGCTATACAGACATGAGAATGGCCATGCTGTTGCGAAGTAAAGTCTGCAGGTGATCTTCTGTATCAATTAACAAAAGGCTGTAGTATAGAAATGGAAACTAAGCACCAGGCAGGCGGGAAGGTGTTTTAATGTGGGACTGCAAACTGAATATATATATGTTTTTTTAAAATATACATACTGATCTTTCAATCTTTGTGAACTTTCGGCAAATCTTAGTCTTTTCACCCTGTTGTTTTCCATAAAAGTGGCTTCTCCCCCTCAAAGAAGCTGTTCCTGATCAAGCTTCTTCCCCATGAAGCTGCTGATGTTGCTCAAGTGTAAGGTTAGGTCACACAAAATAGCCTCCAGAATCATTTTTTCCAGTTTTTTTTTTTTTAATACAGCGTATCATTTTCATGTATTTTCTGTCTGTATTCTAATGCAGAGACTTTTTAATTATAATTATTAGAAATTGTTATGTATGGCCATTACACCATTGCTGAAAGTATGGCTGTAGCTAAACTAATGATGGCCTAAGACTTTTGCACTGTACTGTATTTGAGTTACTTTTTGTTCATATCAATGTGTGGTGATGCCAATAAACTAGTGTCCTCTTACCTACAATTACAGACTGCAGTCCATTTGTGTCTCCCATTTACTCTGATCTCTAATGCTCAGGACCCCCACAGGACCACCACAGATCAGGTAATATTTGGGTGAAGGGGCACTCTGAGCACTGCAGTAACACTGATGTGGTGGTGCTCTTGGTGTCCTGGTATGAGTGGATCAGATGCAGCAGTGCTGCTGAAGTTTATAACCGCTGTGTTTACTCAATCAGACGAATGTACCATATTGCCCCACTTTGTAGATGTAACGTCAGAGGTAGCAGCTCATAAAGAGCTATCTTAACAATTTGGTTTAAATCTAACGATAAATCTTAAGGTAATCTATGGATAAAATTGGATAAGCAAGCTAGCACTCGCTGCACAGAAATTCTTTCAGTTAAGGGCTGTTTGGGATTGGTCAGTCATCTGTTGCATGCCTGTTTAGAAGAATGTTTAGATGAACATCGTTTCCTTTCAAGTTCAGAGAAAAGCGACCATATTGTTACGGAACTGGAGGGAGGACCCAAAGATGCGGGACGGGGGAACGAACGACGTCAAAAGGATGAGGGGTAACGCAAAAGGTGCAGCAAAAAGCTTCCCCGAGTACAAAAAATAAAAGGGAAAACACACTACCAGGGGATGTTCCGAAAGGGGCGATCCGACCGCGCGGGGCGCTGGGTCGTTGGGGATGCAAGCAGGAGCTCATGCGTGCTAATAGCGCGGGAAGAGGTGGTGTTGGGCCGCGTCCCAAATCGAGGGAGGCTTAAAGGTCCCAAAGTGCCAAGGGGCGAGCGTTTGCTCGAGCGGGAAAGCTTGAGAAGAAGCAGCGTCGGGGTGTATCCCAAATGGAGCTGCCAACCGAGCGGAGTGACGCTAAGCGGCATGCGGGAGAGGGGCAAAGCCTCGGGGAACCCGGATACGTCCCTAACAGGCTAGGTTACCTCGAGGGTTTCCCCCCTACACATCCGTCGGCAATAGAAGCCCCAGGATGTCACCG
>JAUZST010003434.1:0-17165 GCA_034779995.1 Parotocinclus haroldoi | reverse complement strand
TTACTTCCCATGCTGAGTATCTATACATTGTGTTGGAGATCGTTTCGAAAAACTTGTTTGCAAATTTATTTTTCAATGAATAAAGTTGGTAAGCAACAGTAGTTCTTGTTTGTACGTTTGCTATACGTGTAAATCGTACAATAAAGGTTGGACCAGCCGGTTATTAGGACCAAAACAATCACGTCCCGATGTGCTCCCATTAACCGGATTCAACTGTACTGATTTCTGCTTACAGAAGCTATTTTTTTGTTTTGTTTTTTGCTATTTTTGCTAGTACATTTCCTGTGTTTTCTGCTTGCATCTTTGTAAAGAGACTAAGAAATAATTATATATGAGCATTATTGCTCTTCTATTGCTAAAACAACAAATCTAAAAGTAGCTTTTGCACAGAACTGTATATACACACTGAGATATTCCTTATTGATTTATCTGAAGGTCATATTCATCCACTACTGGACTAAGTGGAGCCAGGAAACCTTTTCTCAATGTCCACACGCCTCACCATAGGCTCCTGTGGCTTTGGTGCTATACGAATTGGAGTACTGGGTCTGTGACCAAGGGTGCCCCCGTGGCAATTCACATACAAAATGATTTATCATTCTTCACAGGATGCTTGATTATGAGTTGGACACAGTGTTTTTATATGCAATTTCTGGAGTTGTATGTAAACAATATAATATGATTTGATCTCATTAATCAGATTCCTTGGCACACTGGTATATATAAAGGAACTCAATAGGTTTTCTCAGTCTGTTCATGCATGCAAGTGTAACTCCTCACGGTTGCCAGATATACTTCATTTAATATGTTTTTTGTGGTTATTTTCGTAATTAACCAGTGTCTTATTTTTCGTGTGGGATCTGGCAACCCTTCAATTAAATGCAGTATGGAATAATAGACAGCGACTTTTGTGGAGACTCCAGTACATGCTGGATGATAATAAAGCCCTCATCGCTTCCTTCTGTGAGATTATTGGCTGGTTGCAAAATAGAAAAACCCAGATGTTTTCCATTATCGGATTAAGTGCACGAAAACTTTTTTTGGATTACTGACAAAACCTGATTTTCTGCACTTATCATTATGTAAACGCACTATATATGTCACATATACGCTTTCTTGACTTGGAAGCAAAAAAAAAAAATCTATGCGTGACCTGCTCGTCTCACGCTTCAGAAATAAAAAGGGATTCAGTCACACATTGAACCTTCCGAGCCTGACAGACACTTTAATGCTAATTCAGTCTTGTGGGGTATAATGGGAGTCAGAGAGCTGAGAGTAGTCGCTAATTAGCATCCAATGCACTAGCATGACTATCACTAGAGAGATGGCTAGTCGATAAGGGTGAGCTCCTTCGCTCGACTTGTCTGTTGCCCTGGGAGATGGAGCTGATCAGCGACAGCGCCGTATACCGCTATTCACTGCCTTTGTTAGGGAGGTCGGAAAAAGCTCGAGCAAGGGCACTGAAGTACGTGGCATAATAGGGATCTCTCTGAGGTCACAGGCGTTCGCACACACTTACCTGATGTTTTGGACATTTTATCAAGAAAGATTCCTCATCGAAAGCGCAGCCTGAGAGAAAAAGAGAGAGTAAAAGTTAATATAGACGAACAAGTAATTAGCCAGTCTATATGGTAATGTAGGCTGTTATTTACACACGGTTCTGGCTTACCTGTCTCTTTGGCGCAGATGTAGTGGTACTTCTCGGTGCAGTTCATCCAACTGCAGCAGAGGGAAGCGCCTTCGGTCTCACACGACGAACATTTCTGTGAAGACACAGGCATTTTGTTCAGTCAGTCGATTCTGCATTAGCCCTTGATGACTAAACATTGCCTCTTTGCTTACTGTGACTGCCGATTCCTGCGTGGCCTCCTTCAGTCCGTACAGTTTGCCTGCAACCAGCATCACACCGCTGGTCCAGACAACACAAGACTCGTGTGCCCAGTGTTCATTATCCTCTGCCTCCAGCTGCAACCTCTGCAGACCAGAGTAGCAGCCCTCCTCACCAGCAGGGGGAGCTGCTCTACCAGTTCTTCCTGGCATCAGCCGAAGTCTGTTGATCCTCATTCGCAAGCCAAGACGAGTTCGAAGTTGGGATCTTCTTTTTGTCACTTGCCTACAGTCTCCTTCCCCGGGCCCCCCTTGGAGTGAATCTTTGTCGTCGTCTTTTCTCTGAGAATCGACCTGCCCTGTGGTACTCATGCCTGTTTGGTCTTTCTCTCTGTCTCTGTTTTGCCTAAAGTCTTCTAGGTACGTTAAGGACAGTGTTTTGCGTGGTACGGTATCCTCAGGATAGTATGGGCCACACAAATCCCCAAGCTCTCTGTAATTTGCTGGCTTCCCACACAGACAGCACACTAAACACTTGTCAGTCAGGCTTTTGTTAACCAGGGGGCCCTGAAGCATGCTGGTGGAATTTGGTATTGCCTTGGTAAATGTGAGCTGATTTGTCATTTTTGCCCAGTTCTTTTGTCTTTCGTGGATGAGTTGTTGCTGTTCCTCTGCCTTGTTTACGATCGTGCAAAAGGAAGCAAGCCTTCTGGAGTTGATGATGTGGACATATGGTTTGAATGAATATTTGCTTTCACCTTTTTCTGGTTTCGGATAATCGGACAAATGTCCTTTCACGGTCGGAATAGTTTCCTTTCTGCATTTTGCCTTAAGCTTGCTTTCCTTTACGGTGACATTGATAACATCGGTGTTCTGCTGGTTCTTTTTTTTAGGCCCGGGCTTTTTTTTGACCGCATGCTCCTCTTCCTTTATAACGTGCTGACCTGAGGCCTCCTCCTGTTTCCTTTTAAGTGATGGCCGTCTGCCTCTTCTTGGTTTAATGCCCGTCGAGCCCATTTCCACTGAAAACTGTTCAGCCGGCGTGTTCTCGTGTGTCACTGTTGAGACAGAAGTGGTTGGCGGTGGAGAATGTGGAGCCGCACCGGTGACTGATGCATCGTCTTGGTTCTGCTCATGCGATTCCTCCACTGGCGCACTCGTTTCTAGCTTGGGGACTTTCTTCTTTTTCCGCTGTTTCAGATGCATTTCGTGGTTATTTTTGATGGCTCGCTGTTTGGCTAGCCTTGGTGTGTTGATAATGAGGTTTCCTGTCTCAAGTGCTATATCTGGTGCATCACTGCTCTCGACGGTGGCCCACTTTCTCCGCTTCTTCTGAGGAGTTTGGAAACATGCTGCGTCTGCAGTCTCCTCCGTTTTTACTGCGCTCTCACCCTCCTCTGGTCCCAGCGTTGTAGCATTCACTGCCTGTCTCTTTTCAGTTAACAGTATTTCAGGAGCTGGCTTCACTGTTGATTCTTCTAGCAAAGAATCAGGTTGGATAATTAGAGGTTGCTTTTTGGATGCTGGGGACGTGATTTTTTGAACCATTGCCTCATATTTCAGTCCTCTTCCTTTCCTTGGAGGCAGATATTTCGTTTTAGTCAGACACTGAGGAGGTACACACGGTGTGTCATTGTCTTCTGAGGGAAGGGGTTCTTTGGTCAGATTGTTGCATATTGATGCTTCTAACTTATGGCCTCGTCTTCGCCTTCCACGGGTGTGTCCCATCATGTTTTTTAGCTCCTGAGGCTGAGACTCCTCAGTTTTAGGCCGACTAATGGTTGGAACTTTCTTTTTCTTGACCGGGTCTGCAGGTTGTAAACTAGATTTTCTTTTGATGGAAACAGATACAATTTCTTCACCATGCTGACTAAGTGAATTGGCACAGATATCTGTGGGGTTTAGGGATTTTAGATTCTCATGTGGCAGAGATGCTGCCTCTTCCTGCACACCTGTCTCTGTTAGCTTCATAGCTGATGCTTCAGTCACTGTCTCCGTCCCTTTGTCCTTGTGCTCTGTCAATTTTCTCTGCGTCTGCTTGCGAGACCTTAATACCATGGACTTTTGATCTCTTGCTACAGAATTTACATACGAGGCATCCAAAGAGGTGTCCAAAGTGGAAGCCTTTGTGCTGTCTGCAGAAGTGCATAAAGTAGTATCAACAACGGTTTCCAAAGTGACTTCTGTGCTGCCTTTGAGTTTAGTGGTTTCACTGATGCAGCCTGTATTAGTGTGTCCACTTTCATCACTGTTCATCAATTTGATCTTAGAGGTGGGACCTCTTGGTCGACCAGGACCTTTAGGAGTTACACCTTCTGTTGGCTGCAATCCAGATACAGCTGCAGGCTTTGGACCAAGTTTAACACTTGGCTTAATACTTGTCTTTGGTCCTGGCTTTGAACCGTTCTTTGGACCAGACTTCGCACTAGGTTTGGAACTTGACTTTGGGATGGATTTTGGACCCTGTTTTAAATCAAGCTTTGAGCCAGGTTTAAAAACCGGCTTTGTGCCAGATTTTGGTGCTGACTTTGGACCTAGTTTTGGGTCCGTTTTTGAACTTGGCTTGGCTCCTGGTTTTCTTTTTTCTTGAACACAAACCTTAGGGTTGTTCTGTGACCCCAGAGAGCGTGTACACATGCGAGAAGGTACACCATCAACCAGTTTTGGTGTTTGACTGCTAATGTCGGGAGGATCTGCCGCCATCTGATTAGAGAACAGGGAACTTGTTGGCATGTTGGCCTTTTGAGGTGAAGGCAGTGCACTGTTTACCTCCATACTCAGCTGTCTCCTGATGGCTGCATTTGAATGGATTATTCTTCTCCTACCCCTTGTGTGCTTCCTGCCTAAAAGTCTTGCGTTCGCAGTTGGGGCAACAGGTTCTGGTTTTGTTGTGGGTGTCATTGCACTGGGACAGCTAATGCCTGGCTCTATATCCTCTTCTCCTTTCTGTGGGGAGGGCGGAGTATCAGCCCAAGATGGTGCAGAGTGCATTATCGACTTGCCTGGCAACTGGGGTGAGTCAGGCTCCAAAACCTTTGCATCACTGTGATCGATGTGATCCCTCATCTGAGTCTGAGGTGTTGTTTTCTCATTGAGAGTCGAGAAGCCAGCCTTGACAGAGTGAGACTGAGGTGCAATGTCACATGTGGCTGATCTTCTTTCAATGCTTCTATGTTCTGTGTCTTGGGCAGTGGTCTCTGTCACTATTGTGCTGACCAGTGGTCCATCTGCGGTCTCTCCTGGCTTATTACAGGCCTCTGTAGAGTACTCTTCCATTTTTGTTTTATTATTAACCTTCTCTTCAGCTGGTTTCAGGCTTTCCTTTTTCACTTCAGTGACTGGATTTGATGAGACACATTGCTTCTCCTCAAAGTAGCCCTTGTGCGTCTCAGAGGTTAACAGTCTTTCATCTGAAGGCTCACCTTGAGAGTTGAGATAAGGCAAGTCTTCTTCTTTCTCAGGTAAAAATTGATTAGAGTCAAGTACATCTCTTGGAACAGATGATATTACTAGGCCATCCACATTAGGAGATTCTGATTTGAGTATTTCTGACTTAACTTGTAAATCCTCTTTTCCCTTGCTGCTGGTGTCTGAAAGGCCACAGCCCTGACTAATAAAGTCTGCTTCCTCTGCCTCGTATTTGTTTTTAAGATTCTCATAAATGTTATCTTCATTTTCATAAGGGTAGCTTTCATTAGATTCAGTTTTACTTATCTTTCGAAAAAGAGGGGGGCACTTTTCATCCTCTAACCATTCGTGTTGCTTCTCAGTTGCCTCAATAACCTCTCCTTTACACTGATGGTCTGTGGGCATATTCACCTTTACAATTTCCCTTTCATCACACACCTTCTCAGTCCAAGCTGATTCCTCAAAATTTTCCTTCGGGGTGCTCTCAGACTCTTTCATGCCTAGTGGAGAACGGTTTTCCAGCTTCATAGGACTTTGGCCTGTTACACTAATTGGGGACCGCTCATCTCTAATTCTTCTAAGAGAAGTGTTCTGCTCCTCTACAAATGGCAGTCTCTGCACCCTTGAATCACAGCCTAAGTTCTCCTCAGATACTGTACTCTGCAGACTGCGCTCCGAGTCGCCTGACCTGACAGACATGTCATCTGTTGAGTTCATGGAGCACGTAGACACAGTGTCCAGGCTAAGTTGAGAATGTGCCGAGGTCTTTGTTGGGCCTTTGCCCTGACCAAAGTAATAGAAGTTCCGTTCCATCTGGTCTTCAGTATTGCTGGAGTATCCTCCTTCTAAAAGCTCAGCCGGCATTGTCCTCGTTGTACCATAAGGTTCACTAGGGAGAGGACACTGCTGGTTATCGGGACATGAAGAATCATCCATGGTCTTGAACTGGACCCGATAGTCCTCTCCTTTTTTTGGCTGGTTGCGTTTGCTGCTCTTTTTGTTAGCTATGAGAGCTTCAGAGAGCAATAACTGTTGGACATTGTTGGATATATTTTCTACTTGGGATGTCAGAGCGTTAAGACTCCACAAACTGGGGTTAGAAAAAAGCTTTTCAGAAAAACGTTCCTTCATAGAACTGGAGTAGCTCTGAGACTGATGGTTAACACTGGGGGATTGGTGACCGTGTGGGGGCATCAACAGGTTCTGATCTTGCAGGCTTGTAGAGGAGGTGGAAGCTGCTGGATTGACTGGCTGGCTGTACTGAAATGTGTCAGGATTGGGCATTAAAGGAGAAGGTGTTGAACTGTATGAGGGAGACCTTCCTACAGAACGTGCAGGTGAGTGGCTGGAACTTGGACTGCAGTTCTGGTAGTACTGCTCAGGGGATCTCACGGATATATCTGTCACACAGTAGTTTTGGTGGTTCTGATTGTAATGTGGAAATTTCTGGAGACTCTCTGGTGTACCTGGTATACCTGGCAAGGAAGCCTGTGGTTCAAATCCAGTTCTCGATGGAGGCTGCTGGTAGCCGTAGTTGTTTTGCTGTCTATAGCCACTCTGCTTCAGACTGCTGTGGCTACCCAACTGTCTTGAATACTGAGCATTAGGCATTCCATAGCCACTTTTATATCCATGAGGAATTGGATTGCACTTTTCCATGTACGTTGATGAGGTGGAAGAGGGTGTTCGGGAGTGCTGGGGGAAATGAGTGTGGCTCTGCGGGTACATCAAAGGAGACGGAGCAGGATTTGGGCGATGTCCTTGTTGATGGGGGCTTGTATAAACAGGAGCAGAGGGTTGGGAGGAGAGATGACACTGACTTTGAGAAATGGCTAGCATATTTTGCTCAAGGTACTGGGATGACCCACCGGCCCGAGACTCAAGATGACCCACAATGTCTTGCTCATATTGAGACATTTGTGTAGGCTCTTCCCATTTCTGCTGTAAGTGTCCTTCACTCATGTATTGGGCAGAGTACCCCGAGGTCATGTGGCCACTGTATCCAGACTGCAGGTGCTGGCTTGGAGCTTTGCCTCCTCTGTATGGTTTCTTGGTCTGTGCTGAACTGCCGCCATAGCTAGGGTAGGTTTGCTGCCCATAACAGTCCTTAGGTCCCGTTCCTGCCGTTGCCATCCCTGCAGTAGAAAGAGAGTGCGCCTCATAGCTCTGTCCAGTCTGGCCATGAAGATGTCTGTAATTGTCAAGCCGAGATAATTCATGGGGCTCCTGCTGGTAGCAGTGCTGGTTGCCCTGGAAACCACTCCGTTCTCTGAAGGACTGCATGGCTTCAGCTAGGGGGCTCCTATGGAAGGACAGAGAGAAAATGAGTGAAATAAGGCTTAGTTTATTCCTAGAGCATTCCAAACAGAGATCACTCAGTTATTAATGACAGTTAATTTCTGGTCTTTAATCTGTTATTTTAAAAGAGAAAAATAATTGTAAGGCAAGCAAGGCTACGCAGCCATTCAGGTAACTGGAACATTGTTCTCAAGTTATGCAATTCATATTTTCATTTTGTTTCAGCAGCTGTTGGGAAGTCATTTCAGCGCCTCATATGGAGGAACCATAAATGCAATACGAGTTTTCTATAGATAGTTATTGCCTATTGCTTCAAATGTGACTGGATACATCCATACATGAAGATACAGCGTAATAAAACACTCTAGTCTTGATAAGTTAGTAAAGGTATAGTTTTACTAGTTTGACTAGTTTTTACTTATCTTGACTCTAGTTGTCAAGAGTAGATTGGGATTTCAATTATAAATTCTCTGAAACTCATAAATACCTTGAGGCAGTTGTGTTAGAGCTACAAACACTGCTTGTCTGCACCATCCATTGGCTCGATCTGTGCCAGTGCAATGGTTATGGTTCTGTGCTGACCAAAATGTTGAGGGCCCTGGCCATTGCTGTTAACCCAAAATAGCTTGGATTGTACCTTGCAAATCCCAGTGGAGAAGTCTTCTAAATACAGTAATGTCATTGTACAGATATGCACTTTAACAACCAAGGTCTTAAAATTATAAAAAAAAAGGACCCGTGTGCAGTTAGGGTTTAGTGCAAAGTTATTCATGTGTGAGTGTGTGTGTAAACTAGCTTACATGTCATGTGCTTGTTCAGGTATTAGTTCACCTTTCAACCCGAATGATGTTTTTTTTAAGATTACTTCTGTTTGCGTGCATGACCATAAGCGTACGTGCCTGTCCTATTGTAAGTAGTACTTCTTTCTTTGTCCCTCCACTACCTGTATATTCTCTCTAACCTATAACTATATAAATTGGTTCACATTCACTTGTTGAGTCTCTGCTTCATGATTCATCTGGCTAATCTTCAGTGTTGTTCATAATACTGTGAATCAATATGTGAATCAAAATGTGAATCTTGTCATACTCTTACTCATACTCTTAAGTGTTATGGCTTTACTACAGACAGGTTATTAGACTGCACATGTATTCAGCTGATGCATTTCCGTATCATTTCAACACAGTTTTTTTTTTGTAAAAATACCCTTGCATGACAGTAGCATAACAAGACTATGTGCACGGCGAGACGACTGAGTGATGGCCACATGGTCCCATCAGATGCTCACATTACTCATTTCACTAGCACTCTGAAGTCTGAAGTCACCAGGCTCATGAGCTTGTTGTTCCCCTCCAGCAATGGCACAGAGGCTTCCCAGGAGACTACCAGCCATCTATTACTGATTCGATGAGGCTGCTACACATGTTTACACAATGACCCAAATAAGATCATTTTGGAGCATCATGCGAGCTCTAGAACCTGACAGAACCTGACCCTTACTGGTTGCGGCGACGTGTACGAGCTGAACATTCTGCAGTGTTAGAGTTAGGTTTTATCTAGCAAAAAGGGTTGTTCAGTGAAACTATTTGTTTAAATTACATTTTTATCGTTGATATATTTACATATACAATAATCTTATATGTGAATCTTTTATGTGAACTCCAGTTATGTGGTTTCAGCTTTGCATGACTGGTGAGAGAACAAAGGTTGAAAGATATAGAAAATATCTATATCTGCTTTGTATCATTGTAATCTGAAGGAGATGGCTGAAGAATGAGGGTGAGTACGGCTAACAATCAAGCGAATGAGAGAAATAATGTAGTATTGCATTGTTGTAATTAAAAAATCAGTGTGCTCTAATGAGTTTTCTTAGTATTTGTTACTAGTGTTAAATTACCTTATTCGTAGGAAAAATATGTGATAAGAATTTACATATAGGAAATATATTCACACGTATGGGGCGTGCTATGTTACTTGATTTTGCAGTTTACTGTATTAGGAATACTGGTTTTCGAGAACAACTCCATAACCGACCGGCCTGGTGAGGGCCTGGTCAGAGGCGGTATATGAACCTAGGTGGTTCAGGTCTCCTGACAAGTTTGTATCCTGCTTTACAAAGAAAATCTCACCCTTTAAGAAAATTACATTTTTTCTGTTTTTCTTTCATTTTCTTTTCTCTCAGCGTACAGAAGGTCAAAGGCAATGCTGGCATTACTGAATTTGTCTCGCTGTAGGCTCAGTACACGATTACTCGCACTATCCATTCATCCATCATCTTCAGCTTAATCCACACGAGGTTGGCTATTGGCTATTGGCTATGCAGAACAAGAACGACACCTTAAAATTTGGACAAATTGGGGCAACCAGTTAATGCTTATCTTTGGAATGTGGGAGGAAACCCACACAGAATCAGAGAGAACACACAAACTCCACACAGGTACAAGGTTGGGATCAAACCAGGGATCTCTGGAGCTCTGCGGTCACTTCACTAATCACTTGCGCCACTCCACCCAGAAAGATATTAAAGGTATCATTGAACTAACACTGCACCATGGAACAGCTTCATCCCTTTGTTGGATAAAAAAAGCACATTTGGTCATGTTTTCATTATGCTGGATTTGAAATCTAATAAACCAATAAATCAGCTTCTTGGCATTTTGCTAATCCTTCAAATGTCAGCCGGGGTTAAAGGATTAATGGATCAGTGAAAATCAGCTGAAAATGTGCGGGGCAACCAAAACCACTTTGATAGACCTTAAGATAACCATACTGACCATTCTCTGATTTTACTGAATTTATTTGGGGTTTTTTTGTCGCATCAACATCGATGGCTGTTCACAGCTGGCTACATTGACATAAGTCACACTGCTCAAAAATGAGGGGATATTTTATTTATATTTATATTTATATTTAATTTGGAGTATATTTGTACTGGGATTTTTCGTCGGGACTGTTTGGATATTAGTTAGACACATCCATAATTGGACCATTTTAGACTGAACTAGTCATCTTGGAATGTGGGTGGAAACCAGAGTACCCTGAGTATATCCACGCCGACACTGAGAGGACACACAAACTCCACACAGACAGCCTGAGGTCTGAAACGTTATCAGATCCCTGGAGCGTGAACCGCTTGCACCACCATGCTCCCTAACCCTTCCTTAAACATTATAATGCTGTGGATTAATAAGATGTTGTTTTTATTGCTAAAACATTTTACAACAGTGCAGTCAGTATGAAATCAGCACCATGGCCAGCGACTCACCACAACACTTTACTGGACCCATGAACCCGCTGCAGACTCCAGTAATGTGTGGCCAGAAATGAGCCGAAATGATTGCAGAGAAAAATTAGTTACAGTTACAAGCTGAAACTCCAACCAACTTCTCAAGGGTTACATTTAAATAAGTCTCTAGGTGATAGTGGCAAGGAAAAACCTCTTGGTTGGACCCGACAACGTTTAATGAACTGCGCCTAACCTGAAACCTGGATGGTCACTTGTCATTGGCAGAGTTAGTACCTAAAACTTCCTGAAAGTTTTGCCATGATTGAAGTACTTTATCTTAGTTAAGCGCATCTATTCTTAGACGTCATTTGACTGCGGGCATTAATGCTTTCAACCTGACCTTTCTAAGAAGGGACTCACACAGAAATCACAGGATAAATAAGTCACTGACATCTTGAAGTGGCGGTTCTAAGGGGGTAGCACCCCTATGGCGGTTTTAGGGAGGCAGCACCCCTGTGAAACAGGTTGTCTCCCCAGCCACCTGAATGAGGAGAGGGCTACTTTACTTCAACACACACCGACAATGTACGTTTAGGTAGAAAATAACTGGCATCTCTAACATACCAATTGGCCCCAGCCAATTTAAATGGTCTAGAAATGGCACTGGTTTAAACATACTGTCACGCCCACGGGCGATGCCAGCTACCTAAGCCGCGCCTATCACACTCACACAAGCATCTGAACTCTTATCTCACACACTCATTGTGTACACCTGGGACTTGTTTAGCACCCGTATTTAGACTCATTGTACAGGTGCAAAGCCACAAGTTTGTTACCCTGTGTTTAGGCCATCGGCACGCACTTTCTGTTTTATGTTTGTTTTTTGGCCTTTTTGTTTGTCATATTTGCCTACGGTTTGGATCCCGGTTTCCGTGCCTCATTCCACACCTTTGTCTCGCTCCTTTGGTTTGTGTTTTTGTTGCCATGTACCTTACCTGGGAATTTTACTGCCTCGTTTTTAGCCTGCCTTGTGAATAAACTCCTGCCTGCACTGTACACCGCGTTTATCTCCGCTGCTTCCACCAAGCGTTACAGATGGCTTCGCCCTAATAGGAGACAGCGGTTGCAGTAACCACACCATGAACCATGCTATCTCCGGCAGCTGATGGCCAGCCATTGTCCTGGTTTTTGTTTGTTCCATGTTCATCCCTCCTCCGCCATAGAAGTAGGTTCTCAGTTTACTTTTATGTCTTTGTTTTCCCCTTTTGCATTGTTTCCTCGTTTGCAGTTCTGTTTTCTTGCCATTTCTTGGTTATTTTGCCTTTGGTCATTCAGTTCTCATGTTATTTTGGCATTCAGTTCCTGTGCCAAGGCTCTCGCCTTGCCTAGTTATTCGACTCTCGCCTTGCCTAGTTGTTCAGCGCTTACCTCGTTATGATATTCGGCTCTTGCCTGGTTTAGATATTTGGCTTTCACCTGGTTTAGATATTCGGCTTTTGCCTCGCTTTCATATTCGGCTTTCGCTTGTCTCTGTTCCTCGGCCGTTAAAGGCCGTCCATGTCCCTCAGCCGGTAGAGGCCGTCTATGTCCCTCGGCCGTTCTTGCTTGTTGCCCGTTAGAGGCCGTTTTCACTTGTCGCCCGTTAGAGACCGTTTCCGTTTGTTGCCCATTGGAGGCTGTTTTTGCTCCTCGCCTGTTGGAAGCTGTTTTTGTTTGTTGCCAGTTGGAGGCTGTTTTCGCTCCTCGTCCATTGGAGGCATTTGTCTCCGCTACTTCCACCAAGCGTTACACATACAACCTTTAGATTAGTAGTCCAGAGCAACTAAATCACTACTTTAGTCTCAGACACCCTTATATTTATTTGTAGGTTTAAGGCTTTTCTCAAGGGTCCAACAGTGGCCAGGAGCCTTCAGAAGATTTGATCTTCTGATTTATAGTCCAGAGCCATAAACAGTGACTCACTGTTCACTGAACAGACAACCAATAATGAATCAAGTCCTCAGCTCCCCAACCTGCCCAGTAAGATTCCATGCTGAGCCAGCACCTAAGGTTTTTGGGACAGCACTCTAGACAAAGGAGGTGCAACCCCACTGCTGATAACATGCCAAATGAAGACCCATTACTCCCAGGCTGGAAAAAAAGCATCTTCGACTTGGCTACCCTGGCAACGTGGCAGACAACTTCCCATATTTAGCCAAGAACTCAGCAGCTGTCTTGAAAAAAATTCAGAGATAATGAGAGATAGTCTGTAAATTGGGGCAGCAGGCTGATTAATATTCTAGGGCATAAGGGGACCAGGAAGCGACAGAGTAGCTGATGGGGGGAAAGAGAGTAGGGAAGGAAGCAGGATGTGAGCAGTGTGGAGTCTCTGTAGCAGATGAGGCTGCTACCATCTTGTCTCCTCCGCTGAATCAGAGGTCCCGCTTTGATCCCCCGCTCACTCTCTCATGAGGGGCGTTCCAGCTGGGCCCTGTGCACTCTCACACTCTCCTGCACTGCACCTCGCTTTTTCTGTCGCATAATCCGTCCAATAGATTGCTTACATTGATCTCTCAGGTGGAATAAGAAGTCTCGAATGCCGGTTGTGCTCAGGGATTATTTTCTTTGAGACAGACTTCATCAATAATGCGGGAACAAAGGCACAATGACATTACTGGCCTGAAATGCTATATGCCTTGCTGCGCTCAATAAGGGCACAGTCGTTTATTTCTTCCTGTGCGGCTCACTGCTCCGTTCCCTCTCCCCGCCGCTTCAACTCACCTAATTGATGATGCAGAACGATTGTGGTGTCACTCACGCTAGCTTTTTTCCTTGTCGTCCTCTCAACCCTCTCATTTCCCTCGCCTTCCTCATTTACCTTATTCTCGTAGCTCACTTTCAGCGGCGCTTTTGCCGCCCTCTTTAAACACAAATTACTCTTTTACAGCCAGACGGAACGCTTGCTGGTTGTGACCTTGGGAAGAGGCAGGTGGCGTCACGTGCAGTTTGTCATCCAAAGCCTCCTTGAGACCAAAACATGACCGGTGGCTAGCTCTACCAGCCCAGGTTGTGTATTACACCATAATAGCAATCACCTAAAGCAAAGATCCATTGCGGTGCAAGTGCGTCTAAATCCTTAAATCTGCTCTTCTCTGTCTGCCTTCTCATCTCTGTCATAATTGCTAGGAGCCCAGCTTCATGGCAGGACAAATGCTATTACGCCACTGGTTCTGCCACTTTGAACCAATTTGTCTGAGAGCCTTGCCAACTGGAACACACTTATCATCTGTGCAAGTGCAATATTACCAAATCTGTGCTATCACTTTTGGTCAGAACTAAAACTGACTAATAGAACTGGCCAAGATTAAATTCTGGAACAAAGACAATGCCAGTTAAAGGGTGGAGGGATGGGTTTGGTTACAACCCAAGGAACAGACTTACAAATACACTGTTCATAAAAATAAAGGATATTTTATTTTGAAATTGCCCCTTTTGAGCCCCTTTGCTCAGTAGTGTGCAACGTATACTGAGGTTAACAGTATAACATATATATAACACATTGTCGACGATAAGAAATCATCAAAATTTCCCAAACTTGGATTCGTAATTCCATTATAATCTATTCCGTCAGTCCAATCTTTGTGAGCTTTGGAATATTTTAGCCTTTTACCCTGCCTTTTTTAACTCTTTACATTGTGAAAAGTGGTTTTGTGGCTACTTCCCTTTTTCCATTGCTAAAACCAAAGGGTATATCTAATGGTGACCAAAGACTTTTGCACAGTACTGAATGTGAAATCGGGGCAACATCTGGCTTCACCACAGGGAAAGAATTAGCTAGAGAGGCAGGTAAGGGTGCAGAATAATAATGGTTATAGTCAACCTATTTATTTTCGGGGTAGTTTTTTAACTCCCTTTGGCTGTTAGACAAAACCTTGTAAGTAGCAAAGCGCATTAAGGAGAGACAGGAGTAAATCATGCAAATCTGCAACCCTAACCTACCATCAGTGCAGATCATTTTATCATGGACAACTCCAAAACAGCTGTATTTTATTAAGAAGGGGAATGCAGTGAGTGGAATAGGAGAACATACTCTTTGAAAAGCAGTGATGCGACTGCGTTGTCAGAAATGCTTTCTCTGATGCCCAGAGAGTCAGCGATTTGGAGGATCAAGCTTAAAACAAAGGGATGCTGAAGCTTTGGCTTACAATCACCTCCTCTCACTCCCCTTGTCCCTCCCTTCCTTCTGTCTGTTGTGTGGACTGGCTGGGGAGAGTGACTGGACAGGGATGGGTTATTGTGAATGTGCTGGTGGACCAAAGCCAAGCCGGTAGAGAGATGGGGACGTCGGGAGCCTTTGTTCTCGGCTGATGAAAAGCCGTAGTTGATCCCGGCTCCCGCACAGACAGACATTAGGGCACATCACAGGCAAGCAGTGCGGCGTGATTAGATTAAACCCAGGTCCAAATTACTCCGCTCACCCTAATTAAACTTTAATCTCCAATACCACACAGATTACCTGCATCATAATTGAGTGGGGGACTGAAGGGCAGTGATTTACGGAGGGCAGCTTTCGAGAGAGATAGAAAGAAAGAGAGAGCATGCATGCAGGGTTGGCTGAAGGTCATGTACCCCTGCAGGGAAAATGCCTTTCCTTCCTTCTTTCCATTTTACCTTTTGTGCATGTTGTTTCCTGTCCATCGCTCCAGCTACTGACAAACCAAATGTCCCCTACATCTTGGGTATCTCCACACAATAGTGCTCCAGTCCTTTTCCTCCTGCCAGTCCACCTCCAGCGGTCCTTCTTCACGCCAAGCTCCTTCCTCTGCCAGGATTCATGGCCTCTTTCTTCACCATTGTATTAAATCATGCAATTTTCCTACGTAGTACAACAATTTTCCTTTGCGTTAGGTGTGCGAGTGAATGTATGTGTTCACAAAGCACTGCGTTTAAAATGTGATTGATGCAGTCGATTCAGAGATAGCACAGCAGGTGTCTGCTCCCTTTGCCATTTCATGCAACAGTCCAGAAGGTGATATGAGCGACTGCCAATGACCTTTTTTTTAATCGTTGTTTTGATCTTTAGTTTTTCATTGACTTTCAGAGTCCTTTTTGTTTCTTAGTAAATCTGTTTCTGTAAGATAGGTATATTGTATTTTGAGTCGCAGTGCTGCCTTTTAGCAGGGTTAATCATTACATACAGAAACAATTTTGAATTTAATATCTGGGACGGCACGGTGGTGCATGTGATTAGCACTTTGGCCACACATCTCGGAGATTCCCGGTTCAATCCCGACCCCAGACTCCACGTTGTCCACATGGGTGGTGTTTCCAAATTGTGTGAGTGCATGTGGCCTGTAATAAAATGGCTCCATGTCCTGGGTTGTTCCTGCCTTGCGCCTAGTGTCACCAGCTTGGCACTGGTTTTCCTGCGACCATGATCAGGCTTAAACGGAAAAACTGTAATGAAGGAATCAATAAATTATTTAATTTTAGGTCCTAACAAGTATGTTTAAAATAAAAAATACAGCAAAATACAGCACTGTGGGCTATGAATGGCTGAGTCTTAGAAGATATGATTTTAAAATGATGTTGCATGCTGTTTAAAGTCCACATAGGCTAGATTATTTCTCCTCTCTCTTGCATACAGACATGCATATCTTCTCGATATTTCATGACATTGCTTGGTCCAGTGACAGAAGTGCTGGATTTTGTTGGAGGTCATGTGCTTGTGCAGACAGCGGATAAGGCGTATGCACATGTTTGTGTATAGTGGATGACAGGCTGTGCAGGGATTTCTGCCTGGGGACCAGCATGCCCTTCAGGATCCTGCCTGCCTATCGTTTGGATGGTTGAGCAGGAGGACGAGGCCATCTGAGCCTTGCTGAAGTTAGCAGCATGCAGTCGGACCCCTCTTTTCCTTTGCATGTCCCCGCAGCTCATCACATCACTTTGCTAGTTTCAGTAGACATCTTTGGGTAAGCAAAACCAGGACTACCCTATGTTTTTTAACCTCAAATATCAAAATATCCGTAAAGGAAAAAAAACAATGAGAGTGCAGTTTGGGACCTGCCTGGTACTGAGAATTGTTAGCAGATTGGATATGTTTCGATTTGGTTCCCTGGCAGCGTGTGTGATGTTGACTGATGAGACCGATGGTAATAGGGCACAAGTCGTGTTAAAATGCTAATGAAGTATAAAACTCTGATTTAGCTTCTGCACATCCTTCTAATCTCCTATAGCATTATGCTCTATCCCGGGCACGTCGCAAATCTGTTCATTTCTAGGATCAGTCACGCTCAGCTCGTGGTGTCATGGGGCGACTAGCTCAGGTTTTACTGGTATGGTATACTGGTTTTGACCTCTGGGAGCTCTAGCCATATAATCAGCTTATGTAGAACCTTATGTAAAGGGTTATTATTATTATTTA
>JAUZST010003433.1:0-17166 GCA_034779995.1 Parotocinclus haroldoi | reverse complement strand
TGTGTATATATATATATATATATATATATATATATATATATATTTCTTCTGATTGGTTGCTACTAGTTCATAAATGATCATCTATGTTTTTAAAAACATCCTAGACAAATCAGCACCATTATTTTTTTGTACTACAAAATGGGAAAACAGCCAATTATAATTCACGTTCAACTTTAATTACCCAAGCTGATAAACTATCCTGTTCTATTCTCATCGTCACACTTTTTAGCAAAGAAACAAATCACAGATATAACACACAGCTTTGTTTAACAGCAGAACGTTCCAGGGATGGCATGGTGGTGCACTGGTTAGCACTGTAGCTTCACAGCTCCAAGATTCCCAGTTTGATCCTGACCCTGGCCATGGATTTTGCATGACATTCCAGGGTCGAAGCGGGTTTACTCCTGGTATTTCTGTTTCCTTCCACATACCAAAGACATGCATGTTAGGTTAACTGGTGTTTCCAAAGTGCCCTATGATCAACTGTTGCCCAGTCTCGGGTTTTCATGCCTTGTGCCCTGTGTCATCGGCTAGGCACCAGATAAATGAAGCTGCACATATTTTAAGTGATCATATTTTTCAGGACAGCATGGTGGCTCAGGATAGCACTACTGCCTCATAGCAAGAAGGTCCCAGGTTCAATCCCAGGGTGGAGTCTGCATGTCCCACCCCCGTGTCTGCGTGGGTTTACTCCGAGGACTCCGGTTTCCTCTCACAGTCCAAAGACATGCGTGTTAGCAGGGTTAAAGCAGAAGATAAAGGATGGATGGACATATTTTTTCCATCAAGTGCAGGAACGAGTCTGGACTCGTCAGACAAAAGAAATAGTACTTTTTTCTCCTCATCAGACTTAAATTATTTAAGACATGAATTTCATTAAAGAAAATCTATATTCCACAACAAGCTGAATATAGATTTTCCAAATCTTTCAAAGTGGTCGACAGATCAGCCGTGTTTAACTTAGGCTTGTCATGGACCAATTTGTTTAATATCCACCATCAAAGTTGAATTACTTAAACTTCCCTGTTATTTGTTATCCATGTCATTGGCTTGATATGCCTTGATTTCTTACAATTCTGTGAAAAACAAAAACTTTTGACAAGGCACATTGCAATTATTTTTCTGTGCCAACCCCTTATTATTATTTGAAACATTATTATTTAAAAAAAAATACTTGGTCTACTTGTACGTTTTCCTTTTATAAACCCTTTTTACCTGCATTGTATATACTTGAACCAAATTTTAGACATGGTTTACTCAGAACAACCAACATCTTTAGCCTTGTTGCATTTCCTTCATGAGTTGTACAATCCTTTATCCTGTATCAACTGACAACAGTCTTGCTGGGGCTGTGTTTCTTTTTTTTTCAGCTAGTTACCATCTTTAAGCACTCCCTGTTAACAATCAACAAATACATTTTTACATCTGTCAGTATTTGTTTTAGAAATGCAAAAACCGACAAAGTGATACCATTTTTTTTTATTTAATTGTCCTGGACAAAATTTACCAGTAATGAAAATAATTACATTAAATTAGTTTCTAGAGTATGATTTACAAAAACTGGTTGGTACTGTATCTGTGATTTGTTTATTTGCTATAAACTATGAAGGCTAGGTGAACATCCTCCAAGTGTGATGATTCCTTAATTTGTATCAGGGTAACAATGGGTTCCTTACAATGGGTTTACTGTGTCTCTGATCTGTGCTTGAACTCACCTTATAAAATCATTTTCCTTTAGGAAAAGGAGCTTCTGCTGTAGATGTTTGTCTCCTTCATTAAGACACAGTTTTAGAAGACCTACAGAGAACAATAACATGTGACCTGTGCGTGTATTTTTACGACCACCTTCACATTTAGTAAAACATCAAAGCCTCACCTAGATCAACATAGACCACACTATGTACGTTATCAGAGGCCACAAAACCATATTCCAGAAGAAGTCGCTGGTTGTCATGGGGACCATAACAGATGAAGGCTTGCTGGAACTTTTTACACCCTTGAACACTTCTGATCTCGTAGTAATGAGTGATCTTATTGAATCCTGCTTGAACCTGACGAGAAGAGCATACAACACTTCATCTGCGTGCACAGCTAATTAAACAGGGACGAGCATTTTATGTGCTGGAAAAGATGGAACACCATAATTTACGCGTGATACTGCAATAGGATGCCACCGTTGCAACAAGTCATTCTGTGAAATGTGTTCCCTCCTAGATGTTCCACAATCACCTGTGAGAGGTATTAATGCGAAGTGGAAGCATTTAGGAGCCGCAGCCACCGAGTTTCAAGACCACTAAGGTACAGAGCGGGACGGCCAAGTGTTGAGGAACACGGCGCACAAAAGCCGCAGTTCCAAACCTCCTCTGCCATTCATATCAGCACAAAAACTGCTCAAAGCAATTTCCATGGTTGTGAGGGCCAGTCAAGTTCTTTAACAAAACTATCCCAAAGTCCCGACTTCAGCCTTATCAAACACTGTTACCATAAACTAGGACCGAGACTGCAATCCAAGAGCTCTAGTCCAACATTAGTGTCTGACCTCACAAATCATTTCAAGACGAATTGGCAAAACTTACAGTCCAAAATCTTGTTCAAAGCCTGTCTAGATGAGTGGAAGTGCCATAAAAGAAACAAATAAATAAAAGCTCCTGTAGATGTAACATCTGTGTCCCAATACTTTTGTCCATACAGTGCATAATTACATGTGGTACATCATTACCAAACAAAAGCCTTACCTGTCATTGAAGTCAGCACTTTTAACATCATGTGCCACGGACCTTACCTGTATTTTGGGAGAGTGGTTCAGCAGGTCTAGATATGGCGCCAGTGCAAAGACATCCTTGTCCCTTGAAAGAAAGTCACTTTGAGCATGCTCCATGTATATGGTGCGAGTGTTGACACTGCACCATGCCCACCGAAATGCATTCTGGGTAAACAGTTCTTCCACAGGCTGGCTAAACATGGGCTGAAGAGACAAGAAAAATGGCAGAGCAGAAGAATATAGTTCCTCGAACTGTTCTCTTTGCATTTCGGCCTTTTCCCTAACATCACGAGGTAACAGGTCCATGACGTCATCAGAGAAATAAACCGGACAAGTGTAAGACTTCGGGAGGACTTTGATGTAAGGGCTCCATTCTGCAGCATCTCCATAATGTCTTTCGGCAATAAGGAAAGAACAGAGTGCCACAAGAGGAGATACTGGGGGCTTCCACCTGCCAGGAAACGTGAAGGCAGTGGAACATAAGAAACAGTGGGATTTTTGTCATCAAATCTTAATATACAGAATAAAAGTATTCACATTGTTTGTTAATTCATAAATTTTGTTTGAAATATATCACTATGTGCAAAGTATCTAAACTACGACCTGTTTCACACAACATAATGCCTTCAACGGCTCAAACCTATGCATGTAAAGTGGAAGAAATAAGAGTAGAAGCACAGAATAAGAACTGGATTGGTTCCAGAATGCTGTTCAAAAGCCCGAATCCAATTAACTTCAGACACACCTTAAGGTTGGCCAAATTTGGGAGAAAAAAAATGCCCCATTTGTTGTTTGAATTGTTAGAATAAAGAAGCGTTCAATTCTGAGGTTTCACTGTGTCATAATTCCATCACCAAAGTGTAACAATGTACAGGGTGAGTCAAAAGTCACAGGATAGATTGCATCTTTGAGCAACCACTACATGGCTTTTCGTCCACATTCCTAGTTTCTCTGAATTTGGCTATGATGGATGTGGCACTGTGTGAAATGGGTGGTCTTTCTGGGTGTCGGTTGTTGAAGTCCCATCTTCAGTTACCTGTCATGAACAACAGAAGTTTGCAATTTCTGTGTTTAGAACTTTTGAACCACAAGAGACATCGCAAATCTCAAAAATAATACTGGTTTTCACTGATATGCTACATGACCACCTTCCCACTGGAAAAAAAACTCATCCTTGATCCAATATGGCAGCTTTCAAGATTGCAGTCATATTCCGAACATAGCCTAAAAGATAGGCCCTCTCACCCATTACCTGCTGAGGTATTCAGATATGTCAGTTTCATTTTTCTATCTGAAATAAAATGCTGTCCTGTGTCTTTTCACTCACCCTGTTCACCAAGAATCATAATCATTAAAACCTGATAAAAAAATACAATTGAGCAGGGGTCATGTGCAGTCAGACATCAGTACCTCTTTATATATTCCCCCATGTAACTCTTCAGAACTGTGCTTGTAGTCAGCAAACACCTCTCAGGCAGGGAAATGACCAACTCATTGGCCTAGAACGATTGAAACAACAGTGGAAGAACAGCGATTAAAATAACTGTTTACAATCAAATGTTAGCATTACAACTCTGGAATTACATGTTTTTCCTGAAAATCTTCCTGGATGCCAAAGCAGCTAACTGGTTACAGAACCATGCAGCCACATGAGCAAATGGCTTGCCTTAAACATCTGTCTAAATCCTTGTTGAGCTGTGATCTAAAATATACTACTGATAAAAAATTAGGGGATACCCCAAAATGAAGATTGCCTTAATAAAATATCCCCAAATTTTGTGAGCAGTGTAGCATTCTGTGGCGTTTGACACCATCCTTACAACGGCAAATAAGAAAACTTTGGGCCAGTATGAAGAATGCATATAAAAAACACTCGCAGTGTTTCTTACATTTGACTCTTATTTAATTGCAGACAGTACTGTATCACATTCATGAATGCCGCTTAAATTGGGGCAAAAAGAAACCTCATGTCCAGCAGCGACATCAACATCTACCATGGACCATCACACAGTAAGAACGTGCACTGACGCCAGACGTACCTGGTCTTTTTTGAGAAAAGATGATGCTGTGTGCAAACACAAAAAAACGTCCAGATTGTTATCAGCAACATCCTACACCTATGGTGTGTCAGTGGCCTTGTTAAAGGTCATTTACACTTCTGTGATGGCTGAATTAACGCAGAAAAGTACACTGAGGTTTTGGAGCAATCTTGTCCAGGTACATCCATGCATTTTTCAACAACACAATGCAAAACCACATGCTGCACTCATTACAAAGGCATTGCTGCGGAAGAAGAAGGTTCGAATACTGGACTGGATCGCCTGCAGTCCCGACCTGTTCCCAATAAAGAATGTGTGGAGAATTCTGAAACGAAGACTCTGTACTGCTGCACCCGATAAGAAAGGGTTTGCAGATAAAATGAGACAAAATAACACCTGTAAGGATAACTCGCTTGCTATGTTCTGTACCAAAACATCTTTGGAGTGTGACGAAAGGAAATGGTAACACTACAAAGTGGTAAGAGCTTTACTGTCCCAACTTTTTTTGGAATGTCAAAAAAAGACAAAACATGAAACGTCTCATAAACGTCTGCAATAAAATGTGTCAAAGTGCACGAAAGAAACACTGTGTGTATGTTTTTTTTTTAATATACATTTTCCATACTTTTTTTTCTGATTTGGGGTTGTAAACGCAGTGGACCAAAATGTAAAAGTGTGATTACAAGACTTTTCAGTAGTGCGCCTTTGAAGCTAAACGTCTTGCTATAATACTAATTTTACTTAATTAGTCATTATTTGCATTGTAGCTTCAGGACAAAACTAAGCTAAAGAATCCAACTTTAGACCCCAAGTATGCATCAGATAAGTGACTGTACTTAAAGTCATGGTGTAAAAGTCATACGTTTAAGCTTGTATATCTGTACAAGTAAAAGAAGAGAGTCCAACCTTAATGGGTTGTGTAGCCATTAGTCCTCTTCCTGTATCTAGATAAAACACAACAGTATATAAGTAAAATAAGAAAGTTGAATGAATATACATCTCTCAGTTAGCTAGTTGGCTGATGCGCTACCTGAGAAGCTGGCTGGAATTAAACTTGTGGAACTGAAGCCTTTCTGTTTAAGCCATTTTCTTAGGTTCACAAAAGGTGCTTCGTGTGACAACGTGCCTAAAAAGAACAAAACACAGCGTTCTCTGGTGAACGTCTGGACGTTGAAGACATTTGCACAGAGTTTCTGAATCCAACCTCCATGCGGAACAGCTGTAACACAGATCTGATTACTATGAATAATATATACAGGGCGAGTCAAAAGTCACAGGACATGTTGCGTGCTTCGCTGTGGACTTTTCACAAAAGCTTACAAAACTAACGTTGAGGTCTCTTTGTCGGTAGAGGTCTTCGGATGAAAACTACGTGGCTTGTCCACAGTACCGGTTTGTCTGAATGTGACTATGAGGGATGCAAAAGTGCTGTCTGAAATTGCTGGTCTTCCTGGGTACCAGTTGTTGAAATCTGCAGCTATGATAGGGTGTGTTCTCCGGACATTAGAATCGTCAATTCCATCTTCAGTTATCTGCGTTGCGCAACAAAAGTTTTGAACTTTCTGTGTCGATAACCTTTGAACCACAAGAGATCTTGGCAATCTGTTCCAGGCATAGCCTAAACGACAGGCCCACACAAACATTAATTGCGGGGTTTCCAAAATAAAAGGGTGTCCTGTAACTTTTGACTTACCCTGTACATTACAGCATCTCTTACAAACTTATCAGCATGCTTATTATTTTTTAAAAGAATTATTGATGCTCACCAGGCTGGCAAAGGTTCCAAAACCATCTCTAAAGAGTTTGGACTCTCTTACCCTGTCAGCATCTATTTTGCCTTAAATCCTGCCCAATTACCGAGATCCCTCCAAACAAAATCACCTCCACAACATTATGTTGGCACCACGATGTGTCTCGGTAATTCACCGAGCTGAGCAAATTTTAACTAGCTCAAGTTTACGGAGTTGTTAGAGACACAGAATAATCTCTGTAATTAAAGCAGTCCGTACGCCACAGATGATCTTTCAAGATTGCCAGGATGCCAGGATTTTATTATAAAGTATAATTAAGTACTATATATATACTGTATAAAGCACAACTGCAGCATTACTTTAATAAAAATAATAAAATATACCATTTCGACCCTCTTCACCATTCTTCCTTCTCTTTTTTCTCGCTCTTCTTCCTCTTCTGTTCATCATAGCTTCTTGATTTCGATATTACCTGGTAACCTTTGATCCCAGATCATGTATCGTTTTAACGCTATTAAACACCGCACCATCGTATTAAACACAGCCCTCTTTAAACCCCTTGCTTTCCTCGGCACCCTTTTTTCAACCACATGCCGCGATCCAGTGACGTAATCACGTACGGTACGTCAGCGCTGATTTCAAAATAAGTTGTTCGCGGGGTGTATTTTACTGAGAACGTTGCTTATTGATTATTGATTAGTGGTATTCGTGCTCTATTCAAGTATTCTGAAAACGACAGTTAATGTGAGAGTTCGGCCAAGCGGGATTACCCCTAAATAAGTGCTCATAGCGAGAGGTTACCGTTTTGACTCTGGAGTTTGGCTTGTTTGCTCATTTTTACACTTTAAGGACGACAAAAGGCTTCTATTTTGCATAAAACGCCTTCGTTAGTTGATAGAGATTATTTATATTATGTAATATACTTATTGAGTGAGTATATTTTGTATTCCGATTACATTAGTTAAAAAGAGCCAGTATGCAAACGATTTTCTTGTTTTGGCAAAAAGTTTTCACTTTTAGAATTTGTTCAAAACGCGACCACTTGAATGAAGCAAGGCTCATCTGCAGGTCCTCTATCGCACCCGATTTGCTATGTAGCGCACTAGGTTAGGTAAGGTTGTTCATTTTATATGTCGTGCCTAAAAGTTGAATTTATACACAACCCATTCAGGAAATCTCACAAACACATACGTGTGCAAATGACACAGGCTATGGCGTTGGATCAATTGTAATAAGCTTTGAAGTGTGTAGGGAATAGGGAGTAAGGTAGGATTTCGGACACGACCCATGTTTTTTTTGCGGTTCTACATTTTCGGCGTATCAGTTGGTGCAGGTTGATATACTCTACCGTGTGGAGCAAGGCGCCCAATAAAGGTATAACTTCTACGAATTTTTGATGATGTGCTTTGTAAATGGGTTTAACTTTTATATAGGATAAGACTGTGGTGGCCTAATGGATAAGGTACCGGACTATGGTTCAAATCCCACCTCTGCCACAGTTGGGTCCCTGAGCAAGACCCTTAACCCACAGTTGCTTGGATTGTAAGACTGTATTAATTGTACGTCGCTCTGAATAAGAGCGTCTGCTAAATGCTGTAAATGTAATGCAGTTTCGGTTCAGTTACGAGTAAGCAGTAGAATTGAACGTTGTTTCTCTAACTAGCCAGACCGGTTTGTTTACGTCTTGTTGTAGACATGTCTGCACAGAAAGTTGCACTCGTAACAGGCTCGAATAAAGGCATCGGGCTGGCGGTGGTGCGCGCGCTGTGTAAGCAGTACGATGGAGACGTGTTCCTGACTTCTCGGGATGCGGATCGTGGACGTGCAGCTGTGGAAACACTGAAAGCTGAAGGTCTTTCTCCACTTTTCCACCAGCTCGACATCTTGGACCCGAGCAGTGTGCGGGCAGCGCGAGACTTCTTTAAAACACAGTATGGAGGAGTCGATGTGCTTATCAACAACGCCGGTATTGCCTTCAAAGGTACATCAAATGTAGTGTGCTTCAATGGTATCTGATTCAAGTTCCATCCAAGACATCAAGTTCCATATTGGACATTCATAACAATAACTTAATTCTGCTGGGAGGGCAGCAAGAAGGTCCCAAGTTCAATCCCAGGGTGGAGCAGCCTGGGTCCTCCCACAGTCCAAAGACATGCAAGTCATGTTGACTGATTACTTAAAATTGCCATTGGCTTGCCTGTGTGTGTATATATGTACATGGCTAGTTTTGAACTTGTGTGTCGATATAACCTTGTGTGTGTCGTTGAGATGGCCACTGATGTCGCAAACGACGTTGAAGAATTCAAATAAACAAACAAACAAACAAACATCATTCCGCTGGGCCTGGAAATAGCGCGTCTCCGCAACGGTGGGATGTAATTAGTTTTGTAACAGTCCTCCGTTAAGCTCCCTATTATGGAGGCGTTTTGCCGCCACACAGAATAAAAAAAAGATCAAAATATATTCAGCATGTTATTAACGGTATTATGCCGTATTTAAGAAGGAATCCCGTTATAACGAGAAAAGTGTGTCGTAAAAACGACATAATTATGTCGTATTAGCCGTACCTCCAGGACTATTTCTTTATGACTGCGGTGCATGGACATGCAGAACATGCTCGATCCCAGTCTGTTTACTTGCACTAACTAGACCAATTTTGCTCTTGCATGTGACAGTGACTGATAAGACACCGTTTGGGACCCAAGCTGAAGTGACACTGAAGACCAATTTCTTTGCCACCAGAAATATGTTGAGTGAGTTCCTGCCCATCATCAAACCAGGGGGTAAGCCACATCTGGTCATGTCTTGCTCAGATGTCAAAAGTCATGTTCGTGATTGGTATGTGGATAAGATTTTAACCTCCTGAATTATTACACCGTTTACACGAAATGGTCAGATAGTGTGTTCTCACGAATAGCATGACAACGGAATTTATCTACGTTCCTCACCCTCAGCTCGTGCCTGTGACCAGTTTACAGCTGTGCTGTTCTTTGCTGAAACGCATTCATTCTTGCGTCCCACTCCGTAAAAATACCTCGGTACTGTTCATTTGTTCCCGGGGGGGTCGCATCGAGTGCCAAAGTCGAAAAGGATCCCAACTGATTTTAACGTGAATAAAACCTGGAGTCCTTGTACTTCGTATCAGTCTAAAACTCTCCGTTTGTCAATGAATAATAAGTGGATCAAAGCAGGACTTATTTATAGACGCCCTGTATACACAGTCGAATTCCAAAAATAATCAGATGAAATGCAAACGCTATCGTTTATTATAACTACATTAAGCGCTATGTGGATCTTGTTGTTTATCTGTCTGGTTGGCTGTCCGTAACCTGTTAGGACCCATTGTGACTTAGTGTCACTGAGCAAGGGCTATTGTGAACCTGAATCACTATTTACTGAATCGTGATCTGATGTTACGTCGTCACTCGTACGAGTTAAAGCTAGTGCACATAGTGCCGGGACACATTTGTGTAATCAAAACGCCGAGGTGGTCAAGAACCACGGTGGCACTGGAACTGAAGTGTAAGCATTGCAAAACGATGCACATTTTCTTAAAGACGTGCTTGATAAAACAAACAAAAAAACGTGTAGTCCCCCGCATTTAAAGCTTGACCGAATATTAAATATCACAGTGAAAACAAATTACTTTTCATCTCTGAATCCAAACCATGAAAAATAATTTGTACTTTTCTTGTGTCAAAGTTAAACAAAAAGAGTCTTTGTTGTCGTTAAAGGAAATGAAAAGCGGCTAATTGAATGCATGTTTGAAGCATGATGTGTGATTGCACCCTCTGGTGTTTTAAAATGCAGTTGCTTACATGTAGTAATAAAGAGAACACGCATGACATCGTCGGTCTCTACGTTTCACACCGTGACATTTATGCATCGCAAAATGACGCCATCGTTCCAAATTAATATGCATTTTTGATCTGAATATGTCAGTTCAGCTGGTTTTGAATCATGGAATAAAGCTTCTCGCTTTTAGTGAATCAATCTTCGCTCTTGCTCTCTCTCTGTCTCGCCCCTTCTTTTATAGGACGGGTTGTGAATGTTTCCAGTGTGATGGGCTCCATCGCCTTGAGCCGCTGCAGCCCGGATCTCCAGGCCCGCTTCCGCAGTGATGACATCACAGAGGAGGAGTTGGTGCAGCTGATGGAGCGCTTCGTTAAAGATGCTCAGGAAGGTGCTCACGTCCAAAGAGGCTGGCCTGACACTGCGTACGGTGTGTCCAAGACTGGTCTCACCACCCTGACCAGGATCCAAGCTCGGAAACTGACCCAAGACAGAGCCGGAGATGAGATCCTGTGCAATGCCTGCTGCCCTGGCTGGGTTAGGACTGATATGGCAGGCCCAAATGCTCCAAAGTTACCAGATGAGGGCGCCATCACTCCAGTTTATCTGGCCCTGTTGCCTCCAGGGGCCAAGGAACCTCATGGGCAGTTTGTGTCAGAGAAAACAGTGCAGTGTTGGTGAACACGAACTCGTTTATTCCAGCTTGAGCCGGGTTACAAATTCTGTTACCATTTGGGATTTTCAAACTTGCTGAACATGTTTTTGTCTACCTAAAATTAAAATACTGAAATCTTTTAACCCACTAAACAAACTTGCATTTTTTTTGCTTCATAGATGAATGAGTTAAGTCTAAAGACAAACAAATGCAGACACCTTTTCTAATCACTGACAATGATCATTGACTATTTGGCCTGCTTGATCTCAAACTCCATCAGACACCTTGAAAATGCACTGGAATGCCAAAAATTAGTCAGGGTTTATTGTCTAACATTAGAAGCTGACCTCATAGTCATGTTCCAGAATCTACTGGAAAGCTCTTTCAAAAGAATAATGGTTGTTGCAGCAGGAAATACTCAGACCCATGATTTTATGTTATGTGGAGGGGTTCACAAACATTTGTTTATTGTCTTGTATCTTGCTGACTGTAAACAGTATATTTGGAATAAGTGCCTGTTAATCAATGAATTACTGATAAAATGTAAAACAATGTAAAACAATTGAACCAAGTATTCTGTTCATTGTTGCTCATTTCTATCACACAGCTCTACGCTGGCAGTGAGTTTGTCTCTGTACTAAATTGCATCTTGGGTAATCCACAAACGGAGGACTTGTGTAAGCACATAACTGATTAATAAAGAACTCCTGTTGCAGTGGCAATCCGTAGCATGGTGCTGTTGTACGTTTGCTTCATCGGTCTACCTCTAAAGCAACACAACCATCATAATGAGAAAATACTTCAGAGTTAGGACTGGTCTGCACATCCAATTTGTTACACGATAATTCTATAAATATGTGTTTTTTTCTGTTTGGATTTTTGTCCATCCACACACAACTGCGTTTTAAGCAGATGAGAGAAATGAATGACTAATAATGAGTACAGTGCAAATTTGTACTGAATCCATCTTTAAAATGGCTCTTAAGATTCTGTAAGATGAGATCACACTATACTCATTGTACTGTACCCATCTACAGGCCATTCTTGGTAATACCAGTTTGAAATCCTAAAACCTTTACCAAATACTGTATATGTACATTTGAATATAGCAATACTTTTAGTAGCACCTGTGGCATCCCTCTAAATGAATTTCTCGAGAGAAAATTAGCTTTTTATTGCCCCACCCCCCACACCAACATGAACATGAAAACTATTTAAAAAAAGTTGGGCAAGACTGTTTTGGATGAGTAACTGTGCTTTTACCTGAGTTTGCATAAAGAACGAGCTTAGTAACTGGGCAAGTATGGCACTAGCAAATACCGTCGTTGGCAACTTAGTAAGGCCCTCATTATTTCCTGCATATTATGTCTGGAGCTCCAACAAGGGGAAACCTCTCTCCCTGAGAGACTGATTTCTGCTGCTGGCAAAGAATCCTGCATTCTTGTTGACTAATATATTCAAGTCTCTCTGTGTAGCTCATGAAGCATTTCCACTCTCCACTAGACAAATACTTTTGTCTAGAAGCAAGAGAACTATATACGAAAGTCTGAGACCACTAGTGAAAATGTTTCCATTTGCATTTTTATTTGCACTCAAATTTAGTGCAGCGCATTTAATCACTTTTTTTGCTTTGTTTTTCAGGGTGTCATTAAATTCGACCTTCTGTCGGGTAGTGATTTTCATTTCCCTCAAACGATGTGTCAGCCTCTCAACACATGATGTGTTTTTGCTTTATATTAAGTGTTCTTAAATTTTCTTGAGCACTGTATGATTTGTAATAAAAACATTGTATTCATGTTGAGAAAATAGAAAAATGCTAAACGTAAAGAAAGAAGCATCGGTTAAAGGTGTACAGTATAGTCTCAGACTATTGACCACCACTTTTTTCACCTATATTTGTCCTGTTCTGGGTCGCAGAGACTCCAGCATCTACCCCCAGTCAACTTAGCTGGAAGGCAGCTCCCTGTAGAGAAGTGCCGGCCATGTGAAGACTCAAACAAAACACTTAAATGAATCACCTGAACAGGTCACTGTGGTTAAACCTTGGTAAAATGTAGATTTTCAAATGACAGCATTAACTGGAACACAATCGTGACTTTTGTCATCCGCCATCCTGCTTAGCAAAGGGCGCCCGTTAACAAACTAGTCATCTTATTTAAGCATGAGGCAGGACACAATATTCTTCGACATGTGTAAACCTGCCTGACTTAGTGATACCCAAATGAATTCCTAGTGGAATTTTGTAACGTCAAATAGACCCATTCAGCAAAACATAGATGATCTTTTAAGCTCTATGTTTCCAAAAATGATTCTTACAGATAGTGGATTCATATCTCACTGGGGTTATTACTTGCGTGGAACCTGGCTACCACAAAAACATATTTTTCATGGAGCTGAACGAGCAAATGGTTATTAAACTTTCATTCTATTCATTTCCTACAAACAGAAAAGAGAAATGATTGTCTGTGATAATATTCTGAACATGCTATAGAAAGAAAATGAGTACAAAAACATCAGTCTCAGTCATGACGGTGCCTCCCTTATGTCTCATGTCTCCCCTGTGCAAGCTACCAAGACTACACTCAGTGTCAACAAATGACTTAAGCATCGCTGTACACTGGAAATGTCTCATTGCAATTAAGCGTGAGTCATAGCTCACCTGCATCTGGTACTAAAAACAAAGAGACTATGTTTATCCCTTTTACAATCCTGACACTACCCTGCTTTGTCAAGTCGTGCAATGGCAATGCAGTTGCATGTAAGGCCTTGGTAAGCGAAATAAATGTTTGGTGTTTAATAAGTTTATTGCTACTGTTACTAAGAAAGTACATTTGGTTCTGGGAGGACTGCCAACCTTGTCAGCCAAGAATCAAACACAGTAATCGTTGTCTCGCTTCCAAATGTGTAGGAGTTTGAATGGCTAAATCATATGAATAATTACAAAGGTTAAACATGGGGTTTAATGCAGGAGTTAGTAGTTGTACGTTTTCTCATGATCTCATTCTTAGGAAATCCATAACATCTGTTTGAACTGGTTTGAACCTAGATTTCGGATGAGCTCAGGTTTTTATGAATATGACTAACAGCAATGGTATACAGTAAAGGTTTGGTTTACCATTATTTTAATTTTGACTTCTAAAATAATAATTCCAGACATTTCTTTTAGCATTATATTGAGCACAGAAAATTGAGAACATACAAGTAAAATAGACTGATTTTATTCCAAGTTTTTTCCGTTTTGTTGCGTTCCATTCTCCCCTTTAGCAGGTAAAATGCATGCTCTACAGGGCTTAAGTCTCGAGATAGATTAAGCCAGTCCAAAACCTTCCTCTTGCCATTGATAAACTCCTTTGGCAGTGTGTTTAGACTCATGATGTTGCTGCAAAAGGCCTAATCGGTTTATTTTCCTTTTTAATTTTGCAGTTTTGAAAAAAATATTTTTTAAATGATTTTTGGCAGCCACAATGTTTTGGTAGACTTCTGAGTTCATTGTACTGCTGTATCATCAATGGAGATCAATGGAGTCCGTTCTAGAAGAAACCATGCAAGCCCATGCCATGACATTACCTCCTGTTTCACAGATGAGCTTGTATATTTGGGATCATGAACATATCCTTTCTTTCTCCAAACTTTAGTCTTTCCATCACATCGGTAAAAGTAAACTGTTGTCCATCAGTTCATAAATCATCGTCCAGGAATTTCTTACGCTTGTCTCTTGGCAAATACCAGCCTGGTCTTCCTATTCTTCTTGCTAATTGGTGATTTGCATCTTCTGTGGAAGTACTTTTGATGATAAAGTAAAGTCTAAAAGTCATAAAGTCTTCTGAGAATAGTAAACTGTGATATCTTCACTCCTGTAAGGTTGTTGCTGATGTCACTAACAGTTGTTTTAGGATCTTTCTTCATAGCACGAATAATGTTTCTGTCATCAACTGCTGTGGCTTTCCTTGGAATACCTATTCGACATCTGTTACACCAGTGGCGACTTCCTTGTCCAGGACAATCCAAACGGTTGTACTAGCTATGGCCAATATTTGTGGTATGGCTCTGATTGATTTTAAATCTTCTCTCAGCTTAGCAATTGAAGCTCACAGACAACTCTATAGTTTTCATGTTAGTTACTCCTATAAACTCAAATCTGAAACTGAGCATTCAGAGCTATTTATGGTTTGAATAATCGATGTAACGAGACACACTTGGGCACCAAAACACATCTCACAGTCACATGATCCAGTATTTTTGCTCACAAGAAAAATGGGTGGGTTCAGGCAAAAGTTGCTACCTTCTGAACTGTGCATTAGATCCAGATGTATATATCGGGAAATAAAGGCTGAAATGTCTAGCGTTTATCTTTTATTCATATTCAATATCAAACCCAAATGTTTTCAGTCTACAGCAAAAATAAAATGATTGTTCTAGAAGGATCACTGTTCTAATACTTTTGGAGAGGAGTCTATCATATATGTTTTCTTTTTTTTTTTACATTTTAAGACAGAAACATTTAAGGTGAACTTGTTTCAGTTTGTTTCTGTCACACAGAAATAACACAGATGGCATGTTATAGGGGGAGCCGTAGTGCTGTAGAGTTTTACATTGCTGTAATTGAACACATACAGTTTGACAGGGCTTTTCACCACCAGTGCTCTGCAGATTTTCCTGTTTTTGTGGCTTAACCAACTCATGAGCTTATTACAATATAATTTAAAACAAACAAAAAAACCCCCTCAAATGTGCTGCCATTGGATCCCAGCACTGGGATTGAGAACTCATGCTAAGCAAGATTGTATCAGGTGTCAAGATCTGTCCTATATGTACACACATCTGCTAATTCTTATATCTTCTTACATCTCCCTTTTCTCCCTAGTTCTTACACTAATTGGTCATTTTACAAAGAACCCATATCATACAACCCCCTTGAAAAAATATGTAATCACCACTTGATATGGTAATCTTCTTTCAAATGTATGAAAGGGAAAGTTTCAAATAGATGACAAAATATGGAATCACAGATTACATTAACTAATTAATCATCAGTTTAGAAAGAGTGCTCAAACTTTGGGATAGCTGCTACATAAAGTGGATTGACATGAATCATGGCTTCAACATGAGGCACGTTAGGTGAAACAAAGGAGAGGATTATAAAACTTCTTCAATAAGATAAATCATCAAAGAATGTCACAAAAGACATTGGTTGTTCCCAGCCAGCTCTGTCTAGAATCTGGGCTAAGTACAAGAAAATTAGAAAGGTTATAAAAGGAAAGCATACTGGTGGACATCAAATTGCCAGATATAAAACCTAAAGCAATATGTTTTGAAAACAGAAAATTCACAACAAAATAATGAAAAACAAGTGGATGGATTCCAGTAGTCCAGTCATGGATCATCACTGGATGGCGGGATGAAAGTGATTAATCGTAAATATGCATTGGGCAAGGTGATGATGCTGGAACTGTTGTAAGGTGCCAGTGTAATGAAATACATGAAAATAGAATTTCAAATGTTAATTTTCACAGTCAGTGACGAAAGGCATGGAGGAGATGGCAGTCATTACATTTTTAATGAAGGTCAAAGTCTACAAGACACTTTTCTTATTCCATTAGTTGAAAGCAAGCTTGGTGACGATGAATTACATTGTTAAGATGATAATGCATCTTGCCATATTGCGAAGGACGTGAAAACATTCCTCCAAGAAAGACACATAATGTCAATGGTGTGGCCTGCAAATAGTCCAGATCTTAATCCAGTTGAAATTTGACAAGGCAAGGCATAATCCTGATCTGTAAAGCTGATCTGGCAGCAGCAATAAGAGACATTTGGAACTGGATTGATGAGAAATACTGTTTGTATGAGGTGGTGCCCCATAGTACTAAATGGTGAAGTTTTTCTCATGATTCCATAATTTATTCCTCAGACTTGAGTGATTCCATATTATTTTCCTCTACTTGATCAAAAAAAAAAAAAAAAGCATACTGGCCACAACAATGGGAATGCCTTTCTTTTTTTTATTGTTTTCTAATGCCAGATGGTTGGAATTTTGAAAAATTATTTTGTTTTGTTGCATGACTGTAATTTATTTCTTGTCTGCAAAATTAAAATACATACACACACACACACACACACACACACACACACACACACACACACACACACACACACACACACACACAC
>JAUZST010003432.1:0-17169 GCA_034779995.1 Parotocinclus haroldoi | reverse complement strand
GGATGAAGAGAGCAGGACCATGAACCTCACACTTGTTGAAGAAAAAAGATCCACACTCCTCACAATCTGGAAACAGAAGAAACAACAAACGGAATTCTCAGAAAACAATTCACAGACAGCTATGCTAACTCCAAATAATAAATATAGCCGCAAGTGACAATTTACAGGGTCCTTGCAAAAACGGCACAATGTGAGTACAATATCATACAATGCAGGAATGAAATTATATGACCTGTATTAATTAATGGTATATGAAGTTTTGTTGAAGAAATACATTGTTCACAGATAATCCCTTATTTTTTGTGAGCAGTGTACTTGACTTTCTAAGATTTTCTAGTATAGGGCTTCCTCGTCTTCCACATCAGTCTAGCATACTACATATGTGTGTGGACTAATTTATTGAACAGATTCATAAAGTCCATTTTAGATTCACAGAACTGTACATACATAAAAATCAAATACTGTGCACTGTTCGAGCAGCTAGTAACCGATAAGTTCTTCAGTATGTTATACTAAATATGTCTGTACATTTTTGTTCAATCAGACATTTTTTTGGTTGAAGTTTCAGCAATATGCCTACATGAAGTTACTGTTAACTCTGGTTTTGTTAATGTGTTACAGCCATGCACATTCTTTTTATATGTTTAAGATTTATTTCGTTTCCGAGCTTTCATGCAACTGTTCGTCGCAACAAAAGTAAACATTTTTAAATGTACTTAAAATTAGACAACTGTTGCACCTAATGCAGTGCACATTTGGATTTAAGCTGATTTAAGATGTATGTGATCTTTATCTAGATATAGCTCCCCTGAGTGGCCAGAAACTGAGAAATTGTGTCTTTAATACTTACTGGCTGATGGTGGTCATGCTTTTTGACCAATCTGAAAATCCTTTAACATCTCTTTGAGGAATGGGGTCTAAATGCTGGATATCATACAAATGCCATTTGTAATAACTCCGCCCCCTTTTGGTGTCCATGCCTCAAAGTCCTGAGCTGGTTACGTTGCATACATCTTCTAGAAACTTTTCGAAAAACAGTCCAAATCCAAATGTGCACTACATTAGGTGCAACAGTTGTCCAAGTTTAAGTACAATAAAAAAATGTTTACTTTTGTTGCTACTAACAGTTGGATGAAATTTCAAACTGGTCCTAGGATTTTCATCTAATCACATAGATTTTGGTCAACAAATAATGCAAGGACGGAAACGAAATAAATCTCACATATATGAAAACTGCCCCTCCTAGGTACGATTGATGGAATGTGGTGACCATGACGTTTATAAAATTTCAATTTTAGAAGTTATATCTTAACCTACACACTCAGCTGACTGTTTTGATGCCATCTTTGTAAGGACTTGTCAAAAATCCAGGGAGTAGTAGTCAGCAGTGAGGTTTGCGTATTATGCAAATCTGCAAGAAATTTAATGGGTGAAGCTTAATAGTTCTATGTAGCTTTTTATAAAGATAGAACCAATCTTTGAATTCTGACTTTATTGGCCTTATGGTGTACGAACCAGACACGTACACGGTTGCCTCTGGTGCTCTGATCCCTAATAACAGTTTAGTTACCTAATGTGTCTTGGTAACTTACAGAGATTCTCATCATCTTCAGGTTCTTCCTCTTTAACGTAAACAATGTTCAGTCCATTGTGGTCACTGTTGTCTTCCACCGTCTCTTGATCCTAATGACAGTACGGTTAGGATGTTGGCAGAATAGAGGCTGATTATTATATGAAGGTGTTAAGGAATATAAGAAATATAAAAGAGTACCTCCGGTGAACACTGCTCCATGGTGTCTTGTGATGTATTTAAAGCAGATTTCATTCAGTTTCTCCTCACACACCCACTCTATATCTGAGAGGTTTATAATAAGAACCAGAAGCCAGGTCATATGACAGATCAATAGTATGTAATATACAGTATCACTCTCTATATCAATAAAGAGATTAGTCTCTTTTCAGACTGCATATTACTCTATTATATAAGACTTCACTTCACAATTCACATGATGTTTCCTGAAACTCTTCGTTCAGCTCTAGCACCATGCGAGGAAACAATGCACTGTGAAATCTGACAGTAGAAACAAAGTGACCAAATTACCATCAAAATCCACAGTAGAACTATGAAATAATTTATGATCGGTTCATAATCAACCAAGTTTACAACTGTGTTATGAAATTTGACAGTGGAACCATGAAGTGGCCAAATTATCATAAAACATACAAAGTAAAACTGTGAACTTTAGGGTCAAACTGTAAAAAAAATCACATTAAAACTGTCAAACAATTTACAGTTGTACTATGGAATCTCACAGTACATTTACTTCTAACATCCATGTCATCTAAACACTATCTGGTTAAATAGGTTTCAAACACATTTGCTCTTACTCTAGCATATCAAAGTAAAACAACACCACACTTTGTGGATTTTTCGTGATTGATCAAGTGCCATTACAACCACTGTTGTTTAAACAAGTACAGTGAAGGGAAATAGCAATAACAGATTTACCATTTGTTTAGTACATCCACAAAACACCAGAACTGCTTCAACTGAACAGAACTGCATCTCTTCAACTCTGACAGTCTTGTGGAGAGTCAATAAGCTGGCAAAAAGCCGACAAGTTCTCTTATGACTCCCATGTCATACCCGCCTATTTCCCACAATAAACGCATCTTTATTCACTTTTTAAAACTGGATAAACTAAAGCATTAACCACCTACACCCACCTATTTAATAAGAACACTTTTATGACTTTCAAATACAGTAGAACCTTAGTTCTCGATAATTAATTCAGTCCAGAAGCTTATCAAGAACCAAAAATGTAGAGTACCAAGTAATTTTTTACCAGAATGAATGTAATTGGAATTACCCTGTCCCAGACCCCCAGAAAATCCACACACTATAAGTCATTATATAAATGAATGGAGTAGTATTGCACATTTTACTGCCTGATTTACGATGGGGAAATGTTCCGGCAAATCCAAAAAAAAAAACCTAATTTAAAGTATCATGAACCGAAGATTTGGGCAAAATCATTAACACAGTGTTAATATGCTAGCCTTTCTAATTGACTGTATTCAGTGGAATTGACTGTATTAACATGACATCAGTTACCATCAATATGCAGATGACACTTAACTTTACATTTCTTTAGAAGCTAAAGCCATAAAACTCACTGTTTAAGTGCATAGGTGATATACAGACATGAACGTCTAACCTTCTGCAGCTAAACAAAGATTACACATTATTACTACATGCAGAACATCTTACTATCACCTTCAAAATATCTCTATGGTCTGAGAAATGCTCTCTCCTGCTGATAGTGAGAAACTTGTCCATGCATTTATCACATCAAGGTTAGATTATTGTAATGCTGTTTTATCTGCTTTCCCAAAGAGCTCTATTTCACGCCTGCAACGGGTCCAGAATGCCACCGTTAGGGTCCTGACCAGCAGAAACAAGAGGGATCATATTACACCTGCTCTCCACTCACTGCACTGGTTACCTCTTAGCTGATCTCCGTTACCTTAGTGGCATGATTGTCAGATACGTTCCAGTCAGATCTCTCAGGTCTTCAAATAGTAATCTACTGTTGATTCCCAAGACTCAGTTAAATTTTGGAGAGGGTGCATTTAGCCACTACGGTCCAAAGCTTTGTAACTCTGCTGAGGAGCTCAGAGACGTTTCATCCCATTAAGAAGAGCCTCAAAACCTTCCTGTTCAGATCTGCAATTCTTTAGGGAATTGCTATGATTTTATTTTATTATATTACATATAATTATTAAATCAAAATGTTACTATGATTATAAATGTCTATAAATTCTCTGTAAAGCACTTTGACTTGCATGTATGTATGAAAAGTGCTTTACAAATAAAGGTTATTATTATTCATTAATAATAATAATAATAACAATTACAATTATCATTGTAAGACCCATGGATATTTATTTGCTTTAAGAATATAGTATTCTAGATGCAAAAATAAAGAAAAACATGATAAAGAAAATAGCAGAGCTCTTGAATGAGAATCAGTACAAGACCAACACAGATCAGGTACTGTTTGATGGTGGATCATTGTGTTGTTGCGTGTTAATCTGGCGTGGGTGGAACAAACACAGCAGTGCTGCTGTAGTTTTTAAACACTTCACTCAGTGTGGACGCGATTAGACACATCTAGCATAGTGTTCCACCTTGTAGATGGAAAGTGACGAACAATAGCTCATGTGGAGTTGCTTAGTTTGTGTTAGTCATCCTCTAATCTTTCATCAATGCTCACTGGTCACTGCTTACAGGATGTAAGTACCTGCACATTTCGGTAGGCTAATCATTTTCAGTCCAGCAGCACTGCCTGATAATGTCTGATCCACTCATACCAGCACATCACTCACTAACACTCCCCCACCAACTGCAGTGCTATGAATAATCCACCACCAAAATACCTGATCTGTGATCCTGACCATTAGAGAACAGAGTAAAGGACTACAGTCTATAATTGCAAAACTTTAACTTCAGAACTTCGGATACCTAGGAAAAAACGTACTGTGAGATTTAAGAGTAAAACTGTAAATTGGTTGACAGTTTTAATGTTAAATTTCACAGAACATTTTTCCTGGGTAACGAGTATCAAAACAGGGAGTACCCAATAAAGTGAGCAGTGAGTGCGAGTACTATGTATGCTTGTACTAAAATAAAAGAAATGCATGCAAAACTAATGTAATGAAGCTAAACTAAGCTTTATGTCCACAAAAACAGAATCAAAAAGGGCACGGTGCCCAGCTTTAATAAGCACAATGTTTGGTCCCAGGGCAAACATATTGTACTGTGAAATTTGACAGTAGAACCATGAAGTGGCCAAATTACCATCAAAATCAATAGAAAAACTGTGAACTTTCTGTTCAAACTGCCAAGCAACTTACAGTACATTTTTCCTGGGGTTACACATTTCTTTAAAGTGCACCACATAGTTGTGTTGCTATATATCACACAGTACATTACCATAATCCATTTGTGATGCTAACAGTCAAAAGGCTAAGCTACAGAGAGTAACTTACCTTGTGTCTAAAGCAGAACGACGCTTAGCTGCCTCTTATACAAACAATAACAATAATCATCCATCGTTAATGATTATAAATAAGAAAAACAATTCATGTGTGGATATTAGCTGGATCTCACAAAGAAAGCAGCTGCAGTTTGTCTTTCTTCTTCCCCAAAACTGAGGCAGCTAACACCCCAGCAAAAGGTGCACTGCTTGCCACCTACTGGCCTCCAGAGTGAAAACTCGTCTGTTTCGTCCAGTGTTTCACCTTTAGACCGATAGCTACTGTTTACTAAAGTCCCACGTTTAGTGAAACGTTGCAGTAAAAATATTTAAGAAGGCCAACTAGAAATAACTCCCCAGCTACCTTCCCAACGCCATCATGTTTTTCATGTAAACCACCCTTTAGACTGCACACCCTTTATTGTTTAGACGCTACACCAGTGGTGGATGCTGGTCTTTCAAAGAGGGGAAGCTCATTGTCAGCTTACATTGTAAAAATTGTCAGTTTACTTATATATTTATAAGTCAGTTTACTTATATAAATTCTGCATGGCATTCCTTTTCAAGAAAATGGTCTGTGACCATATCGTATCAAGTAGACGTCTTTTCCGGGGAAATGAGCTGTGTCGTCTCAATGCCCAGCAGAGCTAGGCTACTTAGATGGCCTTGGCCCATTGTGGTGCAGGTTAATCAAAACATGTTGTATGGATATTATTAATTATTATTATTATTATTATACATGTTGTATGGATATTATTATTTATTATTATCATTATTAATTTTATTAATATTATTAATATTAATAAATAATATCCATACAACATGTTTTGATTATTTTAGCTAAACATGCCAGAGAAAAAAAACCCTGTACCCTGTAAAACAGTCACAACACACATTAGGAACTACACTGTTCTAAAAAATATGGGGATATTTCATTAGGGGATATTTAACTTTGAAATACCCTCTAATTTCTGTGAGTAGCGTATAAAGACAGCTCATCAACACTTATGTTTTCTCATGAAAACTGCAGTCCTGAGGGCTTTCTGTAGATGTGCTATCATCCTGGTACAGTGACCACACAACATAATGCACTAAAGAATAGATAAATAATAAATAAATACATAAAGCACGAGTCATTCCACTAAAGAGATTCTGTTTACTTCGTTTTCAAAAGTTATTCAACACTGAATCTAACACCAGACATATTTAACTATTCATAACAAACACTGGTCACCGGTAAAACTTTATTTTATCATTACATCATTTTTCCCATTACTATTACTCATAGAAAGAGTAAGCAGACTGAATTTCAGCACAGATTTAGCTAATACATAATGTGTAGCCACATTATCCATATTAATAGCATTAGGACACTGAGCACATTCTAAAGATTTACCAAAAGTGTGTATTTTACAATAAACAAACAACCTCTAAAATCATTTCTGTAACAGGGTTACAGAAGTTGAGATTGACCTCCTTAATCATAAGTACAATAGCATCAAATAAAATAAGAGGAAAAAAATAAGAGGATAACTTAATTTTGGCCTTTCCATGGTCTTCTTAAAAATGTGACGAAGTATATTCCTTAAAATGGAAATATGTTAGGGTAGCAGGGCATGATTAAGTATGTATTGCTAAGTAAAATATTATTTTTTTAATCTAAGGCACTGATGCAATACGGAGTAACACAACAATGCAATAAAGATCTCTGAAGGATTGTAATAGTTTTATTTCATTGTAAAGTGTAATATTAGAGGCTAGGACTAACAAATGCTATTTTTCAGTGTTCTTGTTAGTTATATTGATGATTTAAGTGATATAACTTAATTGACTCACACAGGACACGTTGTTTAATAAAACACTTCGCACAATAATTAGAGGATATTTAAAAAAAGAACACAAAGAGGATCCCACAAGATTTGCTGGATAATCTGCCCCATCACTGTCAGTGTGTTTTGGTAGTCTTGGGTGATCATACACTCTTCTGAACAGTCAATGTGGGGCACTCATTCAGTTTAACATGATTCTGTTCACCCCCACGAATATATCACTTCCTAATCAATCACCATAACTGAGTTTGATTGTCATTTGCATAATCGAACAACTTTCCTAAACTTTTAATTTGCTTTTCTGATGATATTGTTCAATGAAATAAAATCAACTGCTTCTTTTTTAATTGCTTCATATTCATTTTGAAAGATCCCCTATTTTTGTGAGCAGTTAAAAAGGTTATTACACTTAATTTTATATATGTGTAATGTCCTGGGGATGAAAATGACTCCCATTCAGTTGAATGGCCCATATACTGTATATTGCATATTATCACTAATAGTCGGCACACAGTAGCATCAGACCATGACACTCACACTGGAGGAAGTTTGTGCAATTCTTGTTTTGTACTTTAGAACATTATTTCCATGTCTGTTGCTTTGATTTCACTGCATCATGATGCTCAAGTAAGAAAGTCATTGCATATCTCACTCGGTAAATAACTATAAACTTGAAATTTAAACTTTAAACTGGCTTCAGCAGTGAGTCTAATCACTGTGCAAGTGAGAGCTAGAGTTATTACATTTCATGAATAAAAGCAGAACTTGTGCACAATTAAGGCAGAATTCCAATTACAGGTATACGCCATTTAACGACCATCTGATCAACATTCGTTTGATTGAAAAACCGAGTTATACAGTTAATAGATCATCAATTAAAAATCTGTATTTGTCCCAAGCTGTGTTACAGCTTGTACTTATTGCACTAGTATTTACTGGAATGTCAAAGGTGATTCCTCACTGTTACCTCTGTGATTTTGTTATCTTGCAAGGTTTCTCTATAGACAATAAACTAGAAAATACATGTTTCAGAGATAAAATAACTTTGAGATGTCTCACTGAAAATACAACAGTAATTGTATGTGCCTGTCCCTATTGTAAGTAGTACCTGTATATACTCGACATTTACATTGATGTCATTTAAAAGACGCCCTTGTCTGTGGGTTAAGGGCCTTACTCAGGGGCCCAACTGTGGCAGAGGTGGGATCTGAACCCTGGACCTTCTAGTCCGCACAGTCTCTCACCTAGGATTATATAAACGGGTTCACATTCACTCGCTGAGTCTCCGTTTTATCTGACTGATCTTGTGATCATAATACTGCCTATCAATTCATTTTTGTCTTCTATCAAAGAAAAGTCCAAGTCTCCATCCATGGCTTGTGTTTTCAGCAGTATCTCTGACACATTTAAGTATCATTTGCACACAGTTCCCTTGTGAAAATACCCTTAATATTATATTATAGTAGCATAAAAGGCTGTTGCAATAATTACGTTCGGTCAACGTCCATTTTGGTTAAAAACCAGTTTCCCAGAACGTAATGCAGTCATTAAATGGTGCATGCCTGTAATTACAAAGGATTCACAAACCGTCCGTCAACTGTACGCACCGAGTGTACCATAAACAGGCCAAATTACAGAGCCATGGGTCATGCCAGTCAGTACATCACTATGCACTGGGTAAACACATATCAAGTGCTGCAGCGGACTGTCACTCTCCGATAATCAAAACTGCAAGACAGCTTGGCCAACTGAGCGTTCCTGACTCCTGGACTCAATGGATTCAATGAGTGAATATGAAAGCCAAAAAGAAGCAAAGGCCAAGCCTAAAATTTTCCTAAGCAATCCACTTTCTCCCAACTCCAACAAACTAGTGGAACCAGAGATTTGATCTTGTAGTCCTGGTCCATAATATTTGCACAGCTCATCTGCTTGTATCCAATCCTGTCCAACGGTCCATAATTAATGCGTGTATAACTGGTAATGTAGTGCATATCCTTGCTCTTCAATTCATTAACGAGTTTCCATCCTTGTTCGTGTTGTATACCGACACTGAGTGTACAGATGTCCCGGGTAGTTCCTGCACACGAGTATCAACATTTGTGCAGTTATGCATCTGAAATGTCCTTGTGTACGTAAAGGATTCCCCACACTGTAAGCAGTGATAGGGTTTCTCTCCTGTATGAACGAGCTGGTGCCTTATGAGATGGCTTTGTCGACCAAACCTTTTCCCACACTGTAAGCACGGATATGGTTTTTCTCCAGTATGAATGTGCTGGTGACGTTTAAGTGCTCTTTGCTGAGTAAAACTCTTGCCACACTGTGAGCACTCATAAGGCTTTTCCTCCCCGTGAGTGCGCTGGTGCTGCTGGAGATTACTCTGATGAGCAAAAAGCTTCCCGCACTGGAGGCAGTGATAGGGTTTCTCACCGGTGTGAACGCGTTGATGTGACTTGAGAGAACACTGGCGGGCGAAACTCTTCCCACACTGTGAGCAATCGAAGGGCTTTTCGCCCGTGTGGATGCGTTGGTGTCTCTCCAGACTGCTCAGCTGGGTGAAACTCTTCTCGCAGTACAAGCAGTGATAGGGCTTTTCCTCTCTGTGAGTGCGCCGGTGTTGCTGGAGATTACTTTGTCGGGCAAAACTCTTGCCACACTGCAAGCACTGATGAGGCTTTTCTCCCGTATGAATACGCTGATGCAGCTGAAGTGCGGTCTGGTGCGTGAATCGCTTGCCGCATTCCGGACAGGCGAACGGTTTCTCGTCCGTGTGCACGCGCTCGTGTTGCCTTAAACCACTCTGGTATGTGAAGCTCTTGCCACACTGTGAGCACTGATAAGGTTTCTCTCCTGTGTGAATCAGCTGATGGCGTTGAAGAGAATTGGGGTACAGAAAGGTCTTTCCACACACCGTGCAGTGATACGGTTTATCTCCTGTATGGATGTGCTGGTGCTTTTGCAGGGTACTCTGGAGAGTAAACCTCTTTCCGCACCATGAGCACTGATACGGCTTCTCTCCGCTGTGGTGGCACCGGTGTGCTTGGAGGTGATTCTGATAAGTAAACCTCTTCCCACACTGTGAGCACTGATACGGTTTCTTCCCTGTGTGGATCTGCTGGTGTCCCATGAGAGTGCTCTGGTGAGTAAAACTCTTGCCACACTGTGAGCAAGGATATCGTTTCTGCCCCGTGTGAATAACCTGGTGTAGTAGGAGGCTGCTCTGGTGAGAGAACCTCTTCTTGCACTGCGAGCAGCGATAGGGTTTAATTCCCGTGTGATCGATCAGGTGTTTTCTGAGGTGACTAAACGAGTTCTGATGAGCGAAACCCTTCGCACACTTGGAGAGGTGATACAGTTTCTCTGTCGCGTGCGTGCGCAGAGGCCTGCGTGGACTGCAACGTTGAGCAAAACGTTTCCCACAATCTGGTAAATTCATTTCGCTTTTCACTTCTCCTTGAGAGGTGTGGCATGTCAAGTGTGTGGGCGTCACAATCTGTTGTTTAACCTCCCCTGATCCAAGGAGACCGGAAAACGTCTCACTGTGGCATCTGCTCACGTGTCTTTGGAGGTAAACTTGAGCAGTGTAGGAAACTGGACACAGGGAACAGGTGAAGACTTGCATCAGGGCGCATTCTAGAGCAGAAACAACGTACACGGCAATTGTTAAAGGAGCTGTCACTGAAATACGTGAAATCACGTGAAATATAAATTATTCTTAGGGATGCGCAGTCAACAAATTGTGCAGTCAAATATTGACCACAAAGTACAAAAGAGTAATCAGTTTCAAATCAAACAGTCAGACAGTGTTAACGAATTATAACATCAATCGACCTAAAGCAAATATACAAGTCCTGAATCCTCCAGAACACAGGATGAGTTCACCGATAGATTCAGAAATAAAATAAATTAATACATGTCTTAATACATAATAAAGTAATTACATGAAATAAATTACATGACCCTTTTCAACACTTCAGACATAGGAGTGCTGTCAGCATTGCTGCAGAGGCTAAAGGGGGGTCAGTCTGTCAGTGCTCAGACCATACAGCACACACTGTCAAATTGGTCTGCCTTGGCTGTCGTCCCACAAGAAAGTTTCTTCTAAAGATGATGCGCAAGAAAACCCACAAACAGTTCGAGTTCGCTGTAGACAAGAAGACTAAGGACTTGGGAATGTAATGGTTGGGGTCTGCATGAATGCTGCCGGCTGTGGGAAGGTGTAGTTCCTTGAGAGAACCACGAATGTTAATATGTACTTTTATAATAAAGTACATATTAACGTTCATGCAACAGCACAGATGGGAACATTCATGGTTCTCTCAAGGAACTACACCTTCCCAACCATTACCAACTACCTTTCCCAGTGCTCATCACATCCACTATGTAACTCATTACGTCATACTGTGGTGTGTGGCAGAGAATATTGTAGTACAGTGTTCCCTCACCACTTCGCGGTTCACCTTTTGCTGTAATGTTATAAATCATATTATAATAAATAACTAATATATAAATATTGTGATTTATAGTAAATAGCTGTTGTGTTTACTCAGTGTGTAGGATATGAGGTGCTGGAAGCTTGGTACGGTGTGTGATACGAGAGTGATGTATGGCATGTTAAGTAAAGAGAAAGTTTGATTACTTCAGCGTGTTGCTTGATTTTTCAACAGTTAAAAACATAACAATAGCGTATTTACTCAGCGGATGAATACTCACCAAAAACGAGAAGTAAGACTAGAGAGTCCCTACTTCCCTACATAACGAGTTTTTATCTGCAGTGTTGTGTTCTCTGTTTGCGAAAGTTTCATTATAGACCGAATTCATTCAAGCCCTACGATGCCACCTAAACGTTCTGCAAGTTCTACGGCTACAATAGTCTATAAATACTTACATAAATATAACCTCCCTACTTCGTGGATTTTCGTTTATCGCGGGTGGTGCTGGAACGTAAGCCCTGCGATAAACCAGGGAACACCGTACACACTGTACACTGAAGGCGACCACCGCTGCAGTTGGGCAAAATCATTAACATAATGCTTATTTTGTATTAAAGTCTTCAACATCTCATGTAATTCACTGATTAAATGTACTGAAAGTGATTTAATGTACTGAAAACCAAATGCTCATTATTCCCACCACATGACCTACATGAGGCGCTGCTGACTTGACCATAGAGCATTTGGGTACGGGAAGAGTACTGTGTTTAATACGTATCCCGGAAAATTCTAAAGTCAGAGTACGTTTTCTGCTGAATGTGAATTTATGTTTATTACCAGATTCCATGCCTACATGAGCTAAAGCATCAATCAGATGTAAAAGTAACGGGAACTGTGTTAAACAAACATGCCAAAATATTTTACATGGTCATGTATTTTTTTTCAAGTAGACCATAGACCCTAACCCTAGATCAAATATGTTATATGAGTGAGTGGCAAAAGTATGTGGACCTCTAGGATTACCAGTTAATTTGAAGGTGAAATTAGAATGAATGGGATTACAGTCAGGTGTGAATGGACACCTGGTCGTATTTACAACAAGGAGCTGCCAAAGTCTGACCTACACAACACGCATCTGTGGATGTGCATCATGACACAAACCACAGAGACTTCTACAAACCTCAGAAAAAGAGTTAGTGGGATAAGAATTACTTAAGTTTTTTTATTGCAATGTGTAACATTGTGTCAGTAGTGTCATGGATTGGGAGAGAGAGCATGGGTCGTCATGCAGCAAGACAATAAATCATAAGCACTCCGGTTGTTCTGCCAAAGAATGGTTAAAGAAGAATAAAGGTAATATTTTTGATTGGGCAAGTCCAATATAAAAGTTGTGGAAAGAGCTAAAGAGAGCCATTTGTGCATTACAGCTAGGGCTGTCACAATTATTTAAGATAATTAAAATTACAGAAGAATACAGAACTTTTCAACATCTGATAGACTTCTGTGGAAATGGATGAAAAATGGATGGTGAAATGGGTGCACTGAGTTGAGACGATCAAGTCTGAATAAAAGAAAGCAGTAAATGAAATGATAAAGATGTAAATATACTACACTGCTCACAAAACTTAGGGGATACAGTCGAATCCGGTTAATGGGACCACATCGGTACGTGATCGTTTGGTCCTAATAACCGGCTGGTCCGATTAAACGAACATGCCCTATGTTACAAGATTGGACGTGCTATAATTTATGTAACATATTAAATGTTTAATAAACCTTTATTGTGCTATATACACGTATAGCAAACGTACAAACAAGACATACTGTTTCTTACCAACTTTGTTTATTTAAAAATAAATTTGATAAATACATTTTTTAAAAGTTCTTACTAAATTCCAGTCAATGTTTGAAGAACTTCTCCAGTGTGATCTGGTGCATTCTGCAACAGACTGCACTTGAACAAGAAAGTGGTGGGCGTGGTCACCTCCCGCTGGTTTTGCTCTTCTCAACACAACTTTTCGGATTTCCTGACCTTTAAAAGCATAAATTCTCCGGGGAATCAAAAATCCTCCCTTATCTCGCTGATCCGCTTTGCATCCGCTCTAAGTGGTGACTTGTGGCTTATTTTTCTTATTCACTCTCACGATCTTTGGTCCGATTAAACTGAATTTTGGTCCAAATAAGCGAATAACATTACATAATATAATATTTTTTATTATATACATAAAAACAGTATATAATAGGATTTGTTTCTGTACTTTAGGATTCGGTTCAAAATAAGCGGCTGGTCCCATTACCCGGATTCGATTGTATTTCGTTATGGGAGATTTCATTTTGAAGTATCCTCTAATATTTCTGAGCAGTATGTTATTTTCAAGCTCATAGGCATACAAATTGCATACATTTTTATAACCACTAAAATATGTTGTTCATTAAATTGATACTGTTTATCACAAATTAGTAAGCACACAGTCTTACTACAGTAGTGGGGGTGCAAAAACATTTTTATTGCGATTATCTGTATGACAATGAATCTTCAGCTAAAATTTCATAATCATGACAGCCCACCGTAATCTGTTCTGTATAGAGGAAAGGGCTATAATTCCTCCAAGCTGATGTGTAAGGCTAACCACAGCCTAGAAACACACTAGATCCTGAAAGTAAAGGTTCACATACTTTTGCCACACACATATGCAATATTGGACCAATTTGTTCAATAAATAAAAATAATATTATTGATAAAATATAATATTTCTGTCTAGTTAAGTTTATTTGACATCTTCATCTACTTTAATACGACCAAAAATCTGAGACGGCATGGAAAATTCATATAAATAAGGCGTTTCTTACTTTTACTTTTTTTGTCTGCTCAACCTTATTTAATTTGTTAGTAAACATCCATTCCTGCATTTCAGGCCTGCAACACATTAAAAAAAAAACATGGGACAGTAAAGCATTTCCCATTATGTAACATTGCTGTTCTTTTCCTCTTGCCATTCCAAGTGATTTAATGTTTCAGCTGTGATTTTATCCTCAAAAATTAAGATGCGCAACAGTACGAGGTTGTATTTTTTGTTTCAGAATTATCCAGGCATACTGTTTTTGGGACAGGTCAGGACTGCAGGTAAGCCAGTCCAGTACCCATAGCCTATTCTTCCATGGCCTATAGGTCACTGTGGCCTTTCACAGCCATGGTACTATGTACATCATTTGCTTTTGCATTGTCTTGTTGAAAACTGCATGGATGTTCTTGGAAGAACTTGGTCAGCTAATGTTGCTCCAAGATCTTAATGTACTTTTCTGCATTAATGCTGCCTCTAAAGATGCCTCTGATTCAAGAGAACTCAACACCACTTTTTTTTACATGTACGTGTGAATGTAACTCTGTACTGTGGTGCTTGATAAAGGTTTGCCAAATAAATTTTTTGCCCATGTGGTTATATCAGCTACTGGTGAATGGTGGTTCTTGCCATCTGAGGGATCGACGATCACAGGTGTCCAACTTAGGTTTGTTCCCTGGGCCTTTATACACTTTAATTTCTCCCGATTCCTTTAATCATTTAACGATATTATGCATTGTAAAGGGAGAAATATGCAAACCCTGTCCGATCAGTCTTTCATGCATATTGCTTTTAAACATTTCAATCATTTTCTCACACGTTTGTCGACAAACTGGATATCCCCTGTCCATCTTTGCTCAACAGAGACTCAGCCTTTTCTGGGTGCTGCTTTTGTACCAAATCATCATTGCAATCATTATCTGTTCAGATCAGTGTTATGGGTTTTTTGGCCCTTTTTATAATGTGAGGCAGAACTGCACAAAACATCAAATACCTCATGGTTCATAATGTCTGCAATAAAATCAAGTCAAAGTATACGCAAGAAACACTTTTTTATATATGCATAGTCCATACTGTCCCAACTTTTTTCCCGATTCGGTAGAGCTACTGATACTGGAGATATAATCACTTCAAAAGAATCAAGATGAAATCTGTGCATTACCGTCTGTGGAACACTTTTTGTTCCACAGGTAGTCGAATGTGAAATCAAGTTGTTTGGCATAGGTTTCATCATACCACACCAAGAGCTCCTGCCCTAGTTTGATGGGTTGACAAGTGCGATAGAGAATCCCTCCTCGATACTGGAATCCCACCAGGTTCTGCTCTTCATCATTACGAGCACAATTCACATACCTAAGTGACAAATGAAGGAGAGACAGAAAGTGAGACAAATACAGTACAAATACTGAACAGGCAGGGAAATTCAAGATTATTTCTCACCTCATCCAGTTGGCATGTGTCTCTCTCTTAGCATCAATGTATTCCTCACACTGCCCTCCCTTGTATATCTACAACAAACATGTTATTATTTACAATAACCCTTCCTTAGTCGTAGTTTTAAGTTCATATACAGAAACAAGAACGCTTATACAAACACTGTGATTCAATTATTATAAAACAAAAACTGGCCTGTTTTTCAACGGCAGATCAAAAATAAGCAAAGACTGCTTTTATAAAATAAGTATGTGTCTTCTAATTTCTAGTCATTCTTCTAAAATGTAGTGGTTGCTTAGGATATGAACTCACCACCCAGGAGTATCCACTGTTCATGGCTTCCTGTTTGTTCACCAGTTCTCCCTGGTAGGGCCCAAAGTGAGCACCAACCGGAATAGTGTCCCCAGTATTAAACACTCCCAGTCCTGCACCAGGAATATCAGACTGATGAACCTCTAAACCAGGTGGAAGAGTTTTTTTGGCTCGATCCGAGACCCCCATGGGAACAGAGGTATCAGGGATGAAGAGAGCAGGACCATGAACCTCACACTTGTTGAAGAAAAAAGATCCACACTCCTCACAATCTGGAAACAGAGAAAACAACAAAAAGTCTGATTTATAAACATAAATCTATAAACTCTTGAGCTGAGTTAGTTTTATAATGTTTCTTTGTATCTTACAGAGGTTCTCGTCATTCCCAGGTTCTTCTTCTTTCACATAAACAATGTTCAGTTCATTGTGGACGTTCACTTCCAACTTATTTTCCTCCTAATGTGTAGAGACGCATGCACACAGAGGCAGAGAGACAGACAGCAAACAGCAAACGATTAGCAGACACAGACTAAAAAAGTTTTGTTAGAAACTAATTTGGATTATAACAAAAGCAAGGTGAACAAGGTACCTCTGGTGAGCACTGCTCCATAGTTTCCCTTAGTGGGTTTGAAACAGATTTAATAATGAAGTTTCTCCTCAGGCGAACACACACTGTCTCAGAGTTCAGCCAGACCACAAAACAGCTTCTATTACTTATCAATAATATCTAACGTGGGCCATACCTGTACGTTTCAGTTTCTGAAACGTACATAATAGTGTGTAATTAGTCTGAATAACAGCTGCAATTCGATTTGGCATTGACTGGACAAGTTTCAACAAGACGTAGGCGGTGAGGTATCAATGTTCAGCCACTCTTGCGTTAAAAAAATTGTGCAGTTCAGCCAGATTTCCCACAGATTTAAGAGTATTCACAGATGTGTGACTGCTCCTGAATGTTCATCATTCCAATCAGTCACATTTGCTGCCCTGGTAATACGTGAATTGTCGTCCTGGAATAGAGGGATAAGAATGTTATATTCCTCAGTAAGATAATAAGAAAAAGGCAAAGCCCCATTATCCTCATGCAATGTCATCAGTACTCAAGTTATGGACACTTATATTAGACATAAGGCATTGTTTAATTCTTTTAATTAAATATCATAAATGTTATTTTATTGTTTAGGCAAGAACAATAAGAAAAATAATAGCAAAAAATAAGCTGGAGGACAGTCATGAAGCTCGGTTATTTTATCCCTGCCTATTCCCAGTGAATTCTGGGACTATT
>JAUZST010003431.1:0-43087 GCA_034779995.1 Parotocinclus haroldoi | reverse complement strand
ATGGATGGCGATGTTAAAGAAGTATAGTAAGTTGAGAAAAATGCAAATTAGAAGCATTTTCAGTAATAGTTCCGGACTATTGGGCCCTACTGTATTTTAATGATGAAATAGCAAAATTACAGCTTTATTATTATTATTTTTTAATTAATTACTTACCCAAAATTGTGAGATCAGGAATAGTTAGACATGCAGTATTGTGTTGACTAACTGTTGATTATTGTTGCACTCAAATAGGTCTAAATTAACAAACTGGAAGAATTAATAGCAAAAAAATCCTAACCTGCAAAAATGTGTTAGCGTTAGTTGACACGGCTAGGTCCCTGTGGCCTATTTCAATGAAGAGAAACAGGATTTATAAAGCATTAATTAAGTTAAGTTTGTTCAACATCATTTGCTCTTAGAGAAGGCTTCTCTCACGCTGTCTACAGGTCAATAAGTGACCAACATGACCCTGTCCCACACAAACAAATCAACAGACAAGAGAAAAGAGAAAATAATGGGCTCAGCCTTGGCTGTTCATAGACATGACCCTCATACCTTTGCTCTCTCTTATTTACTGTTTGGTGTTCATTCTGTGCAAATTGTATGTTTTGCTGAAGCATCAGCAGGCTAAGACTATTATTACTAGCTCTGTGTATTCTGTACAGTTTGTATTGTAGGCTATCCTATTCATTTTTTTCTGCCCAGGCTTTGTGATACTGCAAGTACGTGAGTGTCTTGCATACAGTGTCTGTTGCTTAGACTGTTAGACTGTATCAGTTCTAAGCCACTCTGGTTAAGGGCATCTGCTAAATGACACAAATGTGAAAAAAAGAAAAACTTTTCCTTTTGGTTACTGAGGGCTATGTATACTAGTACTATTTACATAATAATCTGTTATAATGACATAAAGCTGTGTGTGTGTGTGTGTGTGTGTGTGCGTGTGTGTGTGTGTGTGTGTAAACATATTCCATAAATGACATTTTTTTCCTAGGTCTAAAAGAGGAAAAACAAGTTTTCCATTTGATTATTAAGGTTGGGCTTAAGTGTAGTTTTAATTAGCTACATATATCATTAAGTCTAGAAAATGTTCTGACATTTATAGTGAAACAAACCTGTGTGTGTGTTTGTGTGCATGCAAGAGCGAGAGTTTGAGTAAAAGAGAGAGAGAGAGAAAGAGAGAGAGAGAGAGAGAGAGAGAGAGAGAGAGAATGTAAACAAAAATGTCAGCATGTCTGTTGTCTTGCCTTCTGTGGAGTCACTGTGTGTCACAGTCTTAATATAAAATGCCTCGGAGATCTCCATCACAGGAGGTAGGTCAAATTATTCATCTCTATTGCACTGGGAGCTATCAGAACTCAGCATATAAAATGTCCTCTTCTAACAAAGAATGCAAAGTCTATTTATTTTCTACTCAAATTAAATATCAAATGCTTTATTTACAAAATTGACAAATTTCATATAAGTAATAATGCATTATGTATGTGTATATTTAAATAGTATATAATACATGATGAGTATATATAAAATGTATATATAAAATACGTTTCAAAATAATATATAGGAGTGTAAAATGTGTTGATGTGTATTTTAGATTCTGTACATATATTAGTAATGTGACAGAAATCATAGTTAGAAAAGAGAAAATAGTAAATTGTTAATCATGAAACAAAACACAACAGTTAGTTAAAATAAGAGCTAACAGACAGTAATTCAGTAATTCAATTCTGTGCAAGAAGTGGGTGGAATGAATCTCTTAACTGGACTCGTTTCTGTTCAAATGACAAGCAAGGTATGCTTATCTAATGTTTTATCGTAAACTTGCATGACAAATGTGTTGTTAGAGAAAAGGAATGTATATCATGTAAAGTACATCCATTACTGTAATTGCTGTAATCAAAAAAACTTAAAGTTATGATCTGTGGTGTGGACCCAAAGATGCGGGAATGAAGGAACCCCACGACGTATAATAAGTATGGGGAAATATAATAACGAAAAGGGATTAACTAAAAGGGCAGAGCAAAAGGCTCTCCACTCTACAAAACACAAAAGGGGAAAGCGCGGAGCTGGGATGAGTCCCGAATAGGAATGGCACCCCCAGCTGGCGAGACAGAGGTCAAGCGTGCTCAGAGCACGAAGAGACGCTGATTTGGGACGCCTCCCAAATGGAGTGGCGCTGCAGAGCACCGAAGCATGCAGTGTGGCACGCGGAAGAGGAACCGGGTCGCGTCCCAATAGGAGTGCGGATCCAGCTTGAGGGAGGCTCGACAGGAGCCGAGCGAAAACGGGAACGCGAAACCTAGGATCTTTCCTTGCAGGGCTAAATTTACCTCCAAGGTTACCCTCGTATGCATCCGTCGGCTATAAATGCCCCAGGATATAACCGACTACCTTAACGAGGAATAAAGGATGGGAACAAGGAGTGGTGCGTTCCCTAAATGAGTCACGACGAGACTGAAGAACCATATGTTCGTTAACGACGTGGCATCGGACAATGCTGGGAGTTCCACTTTTATAGTAGAGCCTTCAGGTGTACGATATGACGTCGTTAAACACGCACCAGATATAAACCACTTTTACCAAACGCTCTGTAATGGCGACTGGACCGACCACGCGCACCGGGCGTCTAAAGTAGACACACCACCAGGGATTGCGCTGGAACTCCCATATCAGGCTGGGGTCCAGAATGCCATATCCCACCCAGTCGACCAAGTACTGAGTGGCTCCATGAAGCCGTCTACTATTTAGTAGGTGGTGGGCTGTGTAAGGGGGGGCATGCTGGTGGGGGGCGGCGGAGCGCTTTGAACGGGGTGACCTGGTGGCACCGTCCTTCGCCAAGAAGGACTGGGGTCGCGGAGGCACATGAGATGTGCCTGACGGCTTGCCTCCCTGGTGACGATTGGCTGCTGGGGCTGGGAGCGGGCTGGGAGACGGCTGAACACCTCAGCTGTGTTGCGACACCGAGGTAGGGTCTGGGGCAAGTTCCTGGGGGTATTCGCCCATGGGGTGGGGCGAGGGTCTTCCCCCTGGACGTAGGCACGCCAAGTGGCATGCGGGAGACCATCCACTGATTGATCCGGAAGCCTAGTCGATGGACTGGTTGTGAGCCCGCAGCCATGGATGATCCAGGACAACCTGCATGTGTGGGGAGTGGGTCACAAGGAACGAGAGCCCTTCCTGATGCCGTCCCACTCGGAGCGTCAGGGGATGGGTCCGGTGGGTAATAGGGCCCCCTAGAAGCTGCCGTCCATGGACCCAGACTGACATGGGGGCTCTCGGGCCAGCTCTCGGTCGAGAAATTAGCGACCAATCCTGAATCTAAACAGGTCAAAACGGTGGCATCGTCTTCCACACCAGGGTCACCTCCAAAAAAAATGTCGCAATCTGCCACGTAATTGGCGCTTGTCATCCAGGCCTTGTTCAGGCGACACACCCTTAGTTTAAGCGAGATGCCCTTCTTGGGGGGGTCTGGCGGGGCCCGTGCCACCTAGCTGCATTGGTTCGGGTGACGGGGACCGTTCAGGGACGGAACCAGGACGGGACCAAGAAGGGTGCGGCATGGGTTCGGGTGATGTGGACCGCTCAGGGGCGGACCCAGGACGGGACCAAGAAGGGTCATGACCTCACAAAAGAGGCCAAGGCGCCCGTGAATCAGCCTGCTGATGGACCCGTTTGTGGAGTGACGCCGTGAGCTGGTAAAAAGCAGAGATGCAGGTAGGAGTCTTTAAGAACCTCATTGAGGCCCCCGATGAAAGAGGCCTCCGCTGCCAATGTGCGGAACTCGATTATGTATACTCAAACATGAGTGTCAGTGAATCTCAAACAGTTCCTTTTCTAGCAGTCCAGATTTCTCATTCATGATGCCATTGAAAACGAAGGTGGCGGTGTCTGGCTGTCAATGACCGGACCCTTAATGGGTGTGGTGACAACAATTGTTCTTGTGCTATGCACCTGGAAATGGTCCGGGCAGAGACAGGGCCTGGTTACACCTGTGTCTGGATGGTGGACAATAAAACTGTGGGAACTGCTCGTGCTTGTTGTTGGATCAAACAATCCTCTCTACTGGTGGTCTATTTGGGCCATCCAGAGCCTGTTCACGGTGTGTGTGCCCTCATGGAACCACTGCTCACAACAATTCCTAACAGCTAAGTCAGAACAGAACAATTTGCCTGTTTCTCTTATTCCAATCATGCACTCAGGCAGAATGTCTCAAAATGCCACTGAGAAAATCAGAGTGTCAGCCTGAGACATATTGAGGCAGTTTATCTAGGAAGGCTTGAGCATGCTGTCATACTTAGCCTGGCTATTTTTATATGACAGATACACTTTTACTGCATCTTCTCCTAGCACGTACATAACACACCCTCCAGATCTGACCTGCTTAGAGACTGGCAGGCAGACAGGCAGAGGGGGGTGGGCTTTAAGCCTAACCTCTGCATTTTTTGTATGTAAATCTCGCCATGGATGTTTTACAAGACAGGGGAGCAAGGGGTAAGCGTTAGACCCTGTTGATTGTTCATTGGCATGTTGATTGGAAATGCAAGTTTTGAGAACTATCATCAACAATTAATACGTCATTAAAGTCTGCCATCTCATGCGTTTCTATTTGCTCAACCTGAGTGGCATGTTAATGGGAGCATTCCTTGTAAACATCATTCAGGCCACCTGTCTGAATGTCGTGCCTAACTAGGGATGTCTCTAGACATTTATGGTGAAGCCTAAACTTTCAGTTTTGGGGAGGGGGAGTTGAGTGTGTGCTTTCTCCCCTTACTTATAAAAAATAACTTCAGAATGTCCCTGACATTACCGTAGAGTAAAAAGCTCTACAGACGGTCTGATCATCGTTTCTCTCAGGTGCAGGTCTTAGGTTATACAGTACTGTGCAAAAGTCTTAGCCTACCCTTAGATTAGGTATATCATAGTTCTAGCATATACCAATTTATCTGTCTCAGTATGCAATGCTTAAAAAATGGAGGGAAAACAGGATACATTGGCAAGAATTTGAGGGTGACCTCCCCTTACATTTAAGATGTTGGAGCATCTGGCAGCTTCACTGGAATCTACACTCTGAAGAATCAGGAATGGTCTCTTTGGAAGGGTAGCCAATAAACTAGCTTTAATGAAAAACTATATGAACAGCAATAAAACATAATTATCCTTATGTTCTGGAATGTGTCACGGAAATGAAAAAGTTAGTCCTCCAATTCTACTGTTCATCTGTGAAGATGTACATGTATCTTTGAAAATAGTGTCATGTCTGGTGGTTGTTTTCCATTCATTCGTTCATTGTCTTATCCGCTTATTCTAGTTCTAGTTTGTACTATCCTGATCATGGGAGAGCCGGTGCCCAGCAGGCGACAAGGCAGGAACAACCCTAGACAGGGTACCAATCCATCATAGGACACAAACACTCAACGGCTCACTTCTGCACTTTATATACACCAATTAACCTAACAGATCTCTTTGGAATGTGGGAGGAAACAAGAGTACCCACAAAAAACCCACACAGATATGGGGAAAACATACAAAATCCACACAGGTGTCACCCAGGGTCAAGGTCGAACCAGGGATCTCAGAGCGGTGAACCAACTTTACTTTATTAGGTACACTTGTTCAACTACTCTTTAATGCAGCTATCTAATCAGCCAATCACATGGCAGCAACTCAGTGCATTGAGGCATATAGAAGAGGTCAAGACGAACTGTTGAAGTTCAAACGGGGCATCAGAGTAGAGAAGAAAGGGGAAGCTGATAAATAACTCAAATAACTGCTTGTTAATCTGCCTTTTCATAACACACACTCGCACTTTGTGTCTCAGCTGTGTGGAGAGTACAGGGAGCAGCAGAGCAGTTCTGGCAAGCGGGAGGCCACACATCTGCTCACTGACAGCCAGCCGAGGAAACACATTGGCAATGCAAGGGCAACCAGCAGAGGCTACGGCCGAACGCATCATGCCACTGAGGAAGCTGGATCCATGACACAAGGCTTTGGCAGTTTCTCCTCGACAAAAAAACATCAACCTTATTCAAAATGCCAAAGTGAGACAATAGCCTAGTAAATGATTTGGTACTAAATTGGGTCATTTATTTTTTCTTTCGTATTATTATCATAACAGCTATGTGCCTTTTATCGACCACATTACGTTCCGTGAAACTTTTGACTAGACGTTAGTGTAGTTGCTACATCTTCTTATGCTACTGTAATATAAATATAAAGGGCATATTCACAAGAAAACCATATGTAAACAGTTGATAAGTGTGTCAATTGGAATGCCAATATTCAAACAGCAATGGAAGATTACACATGCCACACATGCCACACCCTACAGGAAATACAATGGTTGGCCTAGTGGTTAAGGTGCTGGACTATGGTCCAAGGTTCAAATCCCACCTCTGCCACAGTCTACCCACCCGCTCTGGGTAAGGGCATCTGTTAAAAAATGTAAATGTTTAAATTATAATATAAAATATATATAAATATAAATATAAAATATAAATATAAATGATATATAAATGTGCACAAATTAATATAAACATACTGCCTGTGCACATGGCCGCACACAAACACAAGGGAATGAGTCAGCTTGAAAAAGACACATTTCCAGAAGAGACAATGCAGTATCACACTTTGAACACTTTAAGTAGGTTAAATGAACAGCGCTCAGGACTCAGAGAAGCCGGCAGGGTGCTTGTAGTGTTAAGCACAGCACAAACCTTTCCGTTTTACATCTCTCCTGTCTGTATACAACACAGAATTTTAATGCATTTAATACAAAGCAGATCAACATTCATGAAAATAAATTCTTGAATATTGAATATGAATTGTAAACAAAACCTTTAATTATGGCCATAAATATTGTACTATTTATGGAAGTTAAGGCATTTTCATTTACATTTATATCATTTAGCAGACACTTATCCAGAGAGACTTACAATTCATGCAGTCTTACAAGTCAAGCAATTGTGGGTTAAGTGTCTTGCTCAGGGACCCAAGAGTGGAAGCTTTGTAGAGATGGGGTTTGATCCCTGGACCTTCTTATCCATAGTCCAGTACCTTAACCACTAGGCCACCAGAGTCCCAGTTGTTTACCAGCTGTTCTAGAGTTAAAAGTCAGCTTTTTAGACCTTGGACTTTAAAGCAAACGAATGTTGACTGGATGGTCGTTAAACGTTACTTAACTATATCATTATTATGCACTGTGGTGCAGCTGTTAGTTCTCTGATTCTTGGCTTGTTCTTGGATTGTGTTGAGTTAATCTTTTAAAAAATGTATTATTATTGTTATTATTTAATATCACTTTTTAGTTAGTAATATGCCATAGTCCACCAGGCTCATGTCTCACATTAAACAGAGTAACCTTGTTTCTCTTCAGCCTGCCTCAGCCACATCCAGAGGTATATAGTGACAAAGCTCGGGGAGGATTGGATCTTCCTGGTGCTGCTCGGTTTCACTATGGCTCTAGTCAGCTGGAGTATGGACTATGCTAGTGCAAAAAGCTTGCAAGGTAGTCTACCGAATGATTTCCTGCACTCTAGATTAGCATTCACACAAAGAGACGTTTATCAAACAAAAGCTCCCACTTTCTGTTTTCAGCATACAAATGGATTTATGCTGAATTAAAAGGGAACGTGCCATTCCAGTACCTGGCCTGGATTACATATCCCATGGTTCTCATTATCTTCTCATCTGTCTTCTGCCACCTGGTATCCCCACAAGCTATAGGTATGTACCTCATTATTCACATCTTCTATATACAGCTTATTCATGGCTGAATGACAGAAAACTAGTAAGCAAGCAAACCATTGTAACCTTTGGACAGAAAAGAGAATTGCAATTTTGAGGGCAGGAAGTAACGCAGTATCATTCCTTTTGTTTTTGTAATTGGTAGGAGGTTCAAATTTTCTAAAAGATAAGAATTACTGAATTGTACATTACAGAACTACATGTTTTTTGTGTTTTAATTTGTACGTGTGTTTCAAATAAACACTATGTGCAAAGTATCTAAACTACTATGTGGCGATGGTAATGTCTGGCAACATCCTGTTTCACAGAAAGTAATCCAGACATGAAACAGTGCATACCTGCAAACTTATGGTAAAAACAAAACTTCAGTCACAACGTGGTCCAGAGATAATGAGTTGTCTTTAAGGTACGCTTCTTTGTTTCTAAACACATTTGTCCATTTATGAAACCCACTTACCATATAGAAGCACTTTGTAGTTCTACAATTACAAACTGTAGTCTGTTTCTCATACCACACTCTGCTCTCTACTGGTCAGGACCCACACAGGACCACCACAGATCAGGTCCTTTTTGGGTTGTGGATCATTCTCAACACTGCAGTGACACTCATGTATGCTGCTGTGTTAGTGTATGTTGAGCTGGTACGATTGGGTTTGACAGAGCAGTCCTGCTGGAGTTTTTATATCACTGTGTACTCACTGTGTGCTCTATTAGACACCATGTTGCTCTAACTTGGAGATATAAGGTTGGACAGTAGCTCATCGTTTGTTGCACAGCTTGTGGTAGTCAGCCTTTAATCTTTAATAAGTGCTCACATTATGATGACTACAGGATGCTTGGTTGGACATTTTGTTTTTCAGTCATTTTTCTGTTTTGATGTTTCTGACATTATTTCCAGTCCATCAGTGAATGTTTAAAAACTCCAGCAGCACTGCTGTATCCAATCCACTCATAGCAACACAGCACCACCACCTCAGCATCACTACTGTGCTGAGAATGTTCCACCACCCAAATACAGTAGTACTTGATCTGCTAGGGTCCTTTAGAAAACACAGTAAAGAGGACAAACAAATTATGTAGCAAAATAGAAAGACTACAAACTGTAATTGTAGAACTACAAAGTGCACCTATGTGGAACTAATAAAATGGACAGTAAGTATAGAAACAAGGATGTGTACCTATTAAAAAAGTGACCGGTTGAGTTGATATTGTCACCTCTATTTGTACTTTTATTTCAGGCTCTGGCATCCCCGAGCTAAAAACCATTTTGCGTGGGGTGGTGCTAAAGGAGTATTTGACGTTGAAAGCATTTGTGGCTAAAGTCATCGGTCTGACAGCTAGCCTGGGCAGCGGCTTGCCTTTGGGAAAGGAGGTACACGTGCTTTCCTCTAATCACTTTCTTATGTTTTCATGTTGGAACCTCGTTCAACTTTGAAAGTCTCTTATGCAATTTGTAAACATATTTAGTGTTCAGTATTCACAAAAATTTCCTACTAGGTGTGGAATGATGCAGTCTGCTTATGAGTTCACAGATTTTCTTGCGATTTTTTTTTTTCGGAAGTGAAAACAATGCTTGAATCGCTCGAAGTGGACACTGACATTTCTGTTGTAGCTTATCTGTCTCAAATTTTGACATTTTGTGAATTCTGAAATCTCACCACAGTTGTACAGTGTGATTATCTGAGTTACCAAAGCCTTTTGGAAACCAGTCTGTGTTGTCCTATCTCATCAACAAGCCATTTCAATCTGCAGAACTGGTGACTGAATGTTACCCACTGCTGCAATATTGCTGATGATTGGATAATTGTCTGAATAACTAGGCATATCGGTGTTCCTCCTGCAGATGGCATTGCATGAAGATGATTGAGCTATAATTACCTGTGATTCATAGATTGAGAAGAGGTGGTTCAGTGCTGAGTGTCTTCTTCGATGTTTCAAATGGGTTGCAAAGCAGATGCCACTGATTGGAAGTGATTGTATTTGGCCAAAGGCTAATGTGTGAAGTAAGTAGCTGAAGCTGCAGGTCTAATCCAAGCCTATAGTAATAAATCTTAGAAGCAATGGCAAAAATCTTAGTCTATTGGACAATCAAATATTTTGTGCGTCATAGGTGACTAATCTTTTATCTGGCGTATATATTTCTGAGACTTTTGCCATATTGCCCTATTCTTCTCACTACACTGAAACATGTTAGAATCGCTGCTTGAGGTAATCTCACAAACTAGTGATACACCCACTTACTAGGTAGAGACTTGGCTGAAAGGTGATGGAGTTTTGCATTATATGCGTTATATGTTCCTGATTTTTTCCCTCCTTAATGCAATTCCATTTTTGAACACCAGATGGTGCAGTCATACTCTACAATTCATACAATTCTAAGATTTAATTGCAAGGGAAGGAAGGTTTCTGTTTTTTTTTAAATGTTTGTATAAAATTGTACAAAATACTTTTGAACAAGAAAAATACACATTATTGTGAATTTTTATTTTTCAGAAGTAAAAAACAACGTTTCCCCTGGTTATTTCATTTATGGCTACAGTAAGATAAGTTAAGATAATGCATTTATTGTCATTGTATGGTATCCAAAAAATAGGGTTGCTGCTCCAAAACAGTGTAAATCTACACAATAGAATGTGTCACACAGACTGATTAAGTCAGTAAAACACACAAAAACCTTTGATTTGTGACATTATAAAAATCAATATTAAATATAAGAAATATTGTAAACAGGTATTGCACTCATGGAATATGGCATTTTGTTAACAATTTTAAACCTTTACATTTTTTTTTTGTTTTTAGTAATTTATTTTAATTGCAAGGGACTAAAATTGTATTTTTTAAAACTAATACAAGTTAATGTCCGTTGTTTAAACCAACTTAAGTTATATATTTATATACCAATTTTTACAATGGTGCATTGTCTCAAAGCAGCTTTACAACATTATATTATTTTAAAAGGCCAATCCCAAATTGAGCAAGCCTAGGGAGACAGTGATATGGAAAAACTCCCTAAGTTGTAAGGAAGAAGCCTTGGGAGGACCAAGACTCTTTGGGTGAGTTTATACTACAGAAATAAAAAAGAAATGCCTTGTGAGAAAATTGAATTGTGAGTATCGTCAGTATCGTTAAACGAAACAAATCGTGAGCAGAGTGAATCATTACACCGCTAAGAATTAGAATTTCATGCTCTTTCTGTCATGCATTTCTGTTTTTGTTTCTTAACAAACCCAGGGCCCATTTGTTCACATTGCAAGTATCTGTGCTGCCGTGCTGAGCAGAGTCATGTCCTTCTTCACTGGAGTATATGAGGTAAAGTTCCCTCAGCCTATAGCCTGCTGTGTGTGTTTGTGCCAGAGAGCTGAGCTGCACTGGCATGAACCTGTGACATGAGCATGTTCATGCTGGCTCACGCAATTAGCGTAATAGCCCTTACTGCTGAACTAGGTTTAGGCTGCAACTCGCAGTTTTGCTCTTTTTCGCTCCGTTCCAGACACCGTCAAAACCTCAGACCAGTGGTTAAGGGTTATTATAATATTATTTTGACGTAATTCTACGCATATGAATCGTAGTCTGCCAAGTGTATATGTCCTGTCTATGCATTTTTGGATGCCATTTAATCCCACCCTCTCCTGTTTTTTTTCCTTGCCATATATATCCTGACTGGTCTTTGTTTTTGCCTTTTTGTATTAATATTATGAGTATTAACTCTCTCCCCTCCCCTGTTTGTGTGTTATGTGTTCGCCTCTGCGATGTTTTTAACCCCGCCCAGAATAGCATCCATGTGCAGGACCTGCTGGTGTGTGCGTGTGCGGTGGGAGTGGGAACCTGTTTCGCTGCCCCTGTGGGAGGCAAGTAACTTAAATGTACACTGCATTATGTATTATGAATAGTAGATAAAAGCACAGAGAAATAAGTTATATGAAGGACTAGGGCTTAATTCTGGATTTAACATGGTTAGTTGTCCCTAATAGCAACATTAATAAAATAATTCAATTAAATACACATACTATAAATATATATATGCCCATCTGTCTGTCTGTCCATCCATCAACAACCCTGTCAAAAAAAGAAGTTATGTCTGTATGGAAGTTGCAATCGGCTAGTCAACTTTATTTCATTTGTCAATATACAGCCTTTCCAATACTTTCCAAAACAGGTAGGTATCATGACAATTTAGGGCTAGTCATGAGGGGGAAATTAAGTAAATATAATAAATAAAAATGCAGTAAATAACGATATGATTTTGAACAGATGATTATCATCATTTGTTATAAAAACACAATCCACAAAAGGGGAGCAAAGATGGGCAAAGGGTCTCCAGTTATCAACAAGTCCATGATAAAGTTATTAAAATGTTTCATAGCACTGTCCCTCAATAAAATTACAAAATTTACACTAGTAAAATTTATTTTCCTAGTACTTTGGCAAATGTTTGTTAAGCACTGCAATATGGAGTTGTATTAAAAAATTGTTAAAGTGCAAAACGAAATTGTATGCCAACTATTATCTGTGATGGACCATCACACAGTGGAAACAGTGTCAGACGAATCAGGATTCCAGATATATTTTGGAAGAAATGGAAACTGTGTGGTTTATCCAGACTTTTATCAGCAATAAGTCAAAAAGTCAGGGTCTGTCATGGTATTGGGTTTTGCATCAGTGCCCTTGATAAAAGATTTTTTTTTCTCTTATGACAGCATTAATGCAGAAAAGTACACTGAGACTGTAGAGCAACATATGCCCCCATTGAAACGTCATCTTTTCTAGGGACATCCATGCATTTTTCAACAAGACAGAACAAAACCACATGCTGCGCACTTTTCACATAAGGCATGACTGCTGTTGAAGATGTGTACTGTACTGGCCTGCCTGCAGTCCTGACCCCAATGGAATGAGTGGCTAATTTTTAAATAATCCTGCTGGAAGAAATAATATCTGAAACACCGAATTGCTTGGTGTCCCGGGTTCTATTATGTTTTTTTTAGTGTTGTGAAAAGGAATGGCAAAATTAGAAAGTGGTAAATAATTTACCATCCCAACCTTTTTTGGAACTTTTTGCGAGCGTATAAATGCAGGAACGGATGTTTATTAACAAATGAAATGAAGTTGCCCAGACAAAACATGAAACATCTCTGCTTCTGTGCTAATTTTTACTTTTCCCCACTGAATGGGATTGTATATGTATTTTGATTTGATTTTCTATCTATCTTTCAGTTTATTCGCATACTGTTCTGTCTATCTATTTTTTATATGTACAGATATTTTGTCTGTTTGCATGTATGCACTATTATTATTTATTGCATTACTATACACTATACACCAACAGATGATTACACTCTGCTATTAGGGACAGCTACTGTAGGGTTGGTACTTGCACTATTGCATTCAGCATGTGCCTAGCTACAGGGGTTTGGTTTGGTGTTTTTTTTCTCTCTTTCTCTCTCTCCCTTTAACCTTGCTTCACTGGTAGAATTTCCTGACTTTATCAGTTTGCTCCCCACTGATTCCCTTTTTTCCCATTCACTTTATATTCCTGTTTTATCCCAACTCTCTCGGCTGCTTTTTTCTTTTGCTCTTTCATCTTCTTTTGGTGTCACCCGCACCCACACAATGTCCTTCCTTTGCCGATCCCAATCCTGGCTCATAGCTGTGCATCCCTTCATCTCTGTGCCCTCACTCCCCTCTACCCTCTCTTACCTCTGTCCTCTATAACTTACGCTCTGTCTCTCTTAGTAGAATCCCTATGGTTACACTGATATTTTGACCGTGGGGTGTGCTGTGGGGGTTGGCTGCTGTTTCGGCACTCCTCTCGGAGGTAAACACTCTTCTTGCTTTTGGTGGTTTTTCTCTTGTACAGTTTCTCTGCCTTTCAGGATACAAATCCAGTCTTTTTGCCTGGTTTGTTTATTATCCAGTAATATATGCTCTGGCCTATAGAAAAATATAAATACCTTTATTGGAGTGATTCTTCGATTAGGGGAAGTTTAACGCACCCTATCCCCAAATTTATGTTAGAAAGTTTTTATTGCAAAAGTTATTAAATCCAGCAAATGATTTCTGTAGCAAATTATTTGGAGTTGATATGTGTTTATGTCCTAACCATTGGAAACAAAGTCTGACAGGAAAGCAACATATGAACCATGAGGAAAGAGTCTTGAAATATGGGTCATTTGAATAATTTATTCCTCCTAATCATAGAGTACATTTATTTGGCACCATTACAATTTATGTCGTTAAGTATTTCACACGTTCTATATTTTAAATGCTATTATTTATATGGATTTAACATAAATCTCATTCAAGATGTTGCCTAGCTTTAACAAATCCATGACCTAGCATTTTTAAAAAAAATTAATTATAGTGGTACCTTGGTTCTTGAACACCTTAGAACTTGTCAAATTTGTTTCTTGATGCATTTTGCCAAGAAATATTTATCTCGTTTTTGTTGTTTGCTTGATACTTGGTGCATTTGCGTAAACATGTACGAATTAAGCCACATGACTCATGTCATAATTCATGATTCATGATTCAGTACACAGTGGTTCAGATTTACAATAGCTATTTTTCAATAAAGATCTCTATATTCTTAGTGAAAATAAGTCTTCATGGGTCCTAAACAGACTAGTATTAACATACAACAGAAGAAAAACCTGGGTCCTTCAGAACACAGGCTGCAGTTAGCATTAGCGCAATGCTAGAGCCTGGAGTTCAACAACTGAGTAAGTGTTTTGCTTTTCACTTTCGATTAATTACTCGTGAAATTTAATGAGATTTTGTCAACACTTTATTATAATATAAGCTTTGTGTTAGTGATTTTGGTTAATGGAAATGTAATAGGTGCCTCTTTGATAGAGTGTAGACTATATAACATTCCTTTTTTCATTGATGAACTTATGATGGATTTCTCTGAACATATCCACAAATGCCTTATACAGTGTGGATTTTCTGGGCATCTGGCACAGACTGAATTTACATTATGTTTATGGGAAAAATAATTTGGCACTCAACAAGCCTTAAGAACGAAATAATGTTGAATATCAAGGTACCACTGTATTTCTAAATTAATGAGTATTTAATTATGTATTTCAGTTCTATACAAGCTTAAATGTAGCACCAATAAGTCTTTAAAGCATATCAACATTACTGTAAAAATAATAAAATCAAAATAAGTTATATTAGTTATATTTATATATTTTAAATCCGTATATATGTGTGTTCCCCACTGAAGAATCACCCATTAACAGTCTATGTATTCATTTTTTTCTTTTCTTTTTTGCTCTTAGGTTATGTTCTTCATGTTCATCCTTTTCACTATTGATCCACATTTCACTGACTATGCCTCACACCTTTTTAATCTCTGTATCTACATTACTTACTTCTCTATATACATTTCTCCCCCCATGCAGGTGTGTTGTTCAGTATTGAGGTCACGTCCACATATTTTGCTGTGAGGAATTACTGGAGAGGATACTTCACTGCCACCTTCAGTGCCTTTATATTCAGAGTGCTGTCTGTCTGGAACAAAGATTCTGGTTAGGCATACCCACAAATCCATTATTCACAGTTCAGCAGTGAGCTCATACTGATACTGAGATATGCATTTGCCCGCAGTTACAATTACAGCTCTGTTCCGTACTAAATTCCGAATGGACTTTCCATTTGACCTGCAGGAGCTGCCTGCTTTTGCCATCATTGGGTGCGTTTAGAACCTTACACCCACAAATGTTCAATCGTAGTATTTGATTACTACTTTAGGATAGAAGCAAAAGCAAACGAATAAGCACGCATATGTATTAGTGTGTATATAAATCCTCTCTCTGATTCCATGCAGGATCTCGTGCGGATTTCTGGGAGCTTTTTTCGTCTATCTGAACAGACAGGTTGTTTTGTTTATGAGAAGACCAACGGCGCTGAATCGCTTCCTCACAAAACAGTAAGACAGCTGATATGCCACTCCTCTTCATATAATATATATGATATATGTTACCATACAAGCCCAAATCAGAAAAAGTTTAAACTGAAAGCTGGCTGTAGGAACAGTAGATAACGGGTTTTCGAGTGCAAGGCAGACTTAAACTCCTGCCTCTGCTTGTGGATCTGCCACATAGATTGGTGACCAGCTGTTTACAGCTGCAACATCCAGCATTAAAAGTCAGATTTTTATTTCCTGTTACAATTTGCTAGAATTTTTAAGACTTTATCCATTAAAGAGAACAGATGGTGATCGGATGGAAATACATATAAAGAAATACGTATAATGATCTTTGGCTTTGGAATGATGAGTGCAACACAAAACATTAAGCTGAGTGGTTGATGTGCCTAAGACAAAGTATGCTTTTTAATGTTTTACAAGGCAAAACAACACATAGACAAATTAATCTAACGAGATAAACACAGAGATTCCAAAATTCTGCTTGAAAAAAAGGTCAGGAGGATTAATTCTGAATGTAGTTCTATGTAGAAACATGCTGTATTGAACCATTTTACACAATAGGGCCTCTAGGGTTATACATATACAATCAACCATCCAAAGCTCCCTCTGGGATGACAACTCAATGTTGAAAGTCACTAAGCTCTTCACTGTAGTGACTTTACATTTAGAACATTTAGTAGGCAGCAATGTGGCTCCTATGTATGAATGTATGTGTAATACATTGGAATGGAGCACTGCTTAAACTACTAGATTGTGAACCACAAGTTCAAGGGTTTAAATGCCAAACTGCAACTGGTGGGTCCTTGAGTATGGCCCTTAATTCACAATTGCTTTGATTATAAAATTGTTTAGTTGTATACAGTGTTGGGGGTAACACAGTACAAAGTAACACGTTACAGTTATCCGATTACTTTTTTCTGTAACATCAGTAATGTTAAGCATTACTGTTAAATATTTTGTTATCATATTACAATTACTAACTTAATTAAAACTCACATTACCTGCGTTACTCACGTTTTTCTATTAAATATATTATTTTTTTTTAAAAAGCATAAGCAGTCTTCTGCGTAATTTATGTACGTACTAACTTCCTGACACAGCTGCCTCGTCAGTTGGCTGTGACGTGACGTGACGTGCGCGCAGTGTTGCCAAATTATCAACTTTTCAGACCCCTATAGCGACTTTGAGGTAAACCTATAGTGACTTTCCTTACTGAGGATTTGGTAACACTGAGCGAATACAGTGTAGTTACAATGGCAGAGGATGTGGCTGGCTGTTTCCACAAGTGGAGATACTCTCACTATTTTCAATTTGCTCAATGCAGAGATACATTACTGTGAAGTGTGAAGTTGATGTCCAAGTCAAAAACATTTTTTTTATTGGACTATAGTGTTATGTGGTCTAAAATTGTGTACTTGTACAGAGAGCTTTAAGAATAGTTAAATTATTTTTTAATACTGCACCTGCTTCTAAATTTGGTTTCTTAATTAACCAAAATAAAACATAAATCCTACTGTCTATATTTTTTTTGTACTTTCCAGATTTGTATGAGGGTTTAGTTCGTGTAGTGTTGTTTAATTCACATATATTTTAGAATGTAAATTTAAAAGTAAAGTAATGAGGAATGAGATTGCATTTTCCAGAAAGTAATGAGCAAAGTAATCCAATTACAATTTTATTTAAGTAATGAGTAATCAGTAATATATTACTGTTTTTTAGTAACTTCCCCAACACTGGTTGTATATCATTCTAAATAACTAACCGTAAATGTACAATACATCTAAAAACTACAGGTTGATAATAGAATGGGTGTTGTTTTTGTTGTAGCCGACTGATTTACCCTGGTGTGGTAACATTAATCATTGCCAGCATTACATTTCCTCCAGGATTTGGACAGTTTATGGCTGGAGAGGTATGTTGCTATGTTTGTATTCCCCTGTCCATAAATCATTCATATCTAGCTTTGCTACAGTGCTGTACAAAAGTTTTAGACCATCGTTGTTGTTTAGCAATGCTATACAGACCATATATAAGATTGCAGGCAGCTGGATCCAAAAATTCTTATCTGGTATTCATCACTCCATAATCTGATCTTCATTTCAGTCTTTGTGAGCTTTAGCATATCTTAACCTTTTCACCCAGTTCACTTCCGAAAAATTGGTTTCTTGGCAACTACCCTTCCAGAAAGACTATTTCTGATCAAGCTTCTTCAGACTGTAGAAGGATCTACTTGGCATCCTGCCAGATGCTGCTATTGCTCAAGTGTAAATAATGATACTGTATATAGTCATTATCATCTATTCTTTCACTTACTTATCTGCTTAATCCTGGACCCACTATGCCGGTGGCATAAGTCAGCCAATCCATCATAGGGCTCATACACTAGGGCCACTTTAGAAGCATCAATTAACCTAACACGCATATCTTTGGATTGTGGAACCCGGTGCACCCGTGGTAAACTCACACTGACACAGCAAGGACCCAGACTGGCCCACCTGTGGACTGAACACAGGACCTTTTCACTGTGAGGCAACAATGCTGCTTATGGTCATTATACCATTGCTAAAACAATGCCATGTCTAGTCTAAGGTTGGCCATAGACTTTTGCACAGTGCACAGTGCCGTATGTGGTGCATACTGAGCACAGACGTTCATATATTGTAATGTTCTGAAGTGCTTTTGCGAAAGGGTTTGTTAATGACTGCCAAAAACTCTTACTCCAGTAAAAAGTCACACTTCATTATGTATGCCTGAAGCTAGGAGGCCTTTAAAGTCTAATAAAGAATCAAACTCTATTGATTTGTCTTTTCTGTTCTGGTGTACAGCTGATGCCGAGGGAGTGCATCAACTCTCTTTTTGATAACTTCACCTGGACGAAAATCTGGGACTCCAGTCTGCCGCCTGGACTGGGTCGCTCCTCTATCTGGTTCCATCAAAATGTCAGCATCTATATCATCCTTCTCCTCTTCTTTATCATGAAGGTACTCACAAAATATACCATAACTGGAAAGAGGAAACAGATGCATTACTAAAGGTGACATATTGTATAACTCTTTTCCACAAGTTGACGTAGTTCCCTGGGGTTTTAATGAGATGTCAGTGATATGCCTTGGTCAAAACGATACCAGTTGTTGAGCATGAACACTGCAAGTAATTTGACTGTCAGTGGTCCAACCATATACATTTGAACCAGAGTTAGTTCCTGAGAAAGAAGAGACTCCTAAATTCTGAAAAGCTAAAACCAGTTTTATAGCATTTCTTACAGTGGTGCATTGACTTAAAGTAGCTTTACAAACATCTAGGCCAAGAGCTCTAACTGAGCAAGCTTAAAGTGACAGAGGCAAGAAAATGTTACAAGGAAGTAGAAAGTAGCAAACTTTAAAGTTTAGAACGTTACCTAGTTAATAAATCTATAGTAATTGTTTAAATTGTAAAAAAAATCTGATTTCTGATTTTAGGAGATATTTCAAATATATTCTATTTGATTTGATTATATCCTAATTTTTGTGAGCAGTGTATATGGTATTTATGTTCACTTACTTATCTGCTTAATCCTGGACAGTGTCTTGGGAGAGCTGGTGCCTTGCTGGTAGTATAAGGCATAAAATCTATCATAGGGCTCCTACATATATGCTAGGTCCACTTTAGAAGCACCAATTAACCTAACACTAATATCTTTAGACTGTGGAAACTGGTGCTCCTGTGGTAAACTTACAAGGACACAGGATGGGCATGCAGACTCCACACAGAAAGATCCCAGACCGGCCCACCTGTGAACTGAATGTCTAATCTAATGGTGGCCTAAGACTTTTACACAGTGCTGTATGTAGTGCAAACTGAGCACAGGCTTTCATATATTACAGTGGTGCATTAAAGGAAAGTAGCTTTACAAACATCTAGGTCTCTATCTGAGCAAGCGTAGAGTGCCAGAGGCAAGGAAAAACTCCCTAACAGTTACAAGGAAGTAGCCTAAGGAGGACCAGGATTAATAAAAAGCAACCAACTTCCTTGGGAAGCCTAGATGTTGAATGTATGAATTAAACGAAGTGACCTAATTACTAAATGTATAGTAATTATTTAAATAAAAAATTGAGATTGAGAACATATTTAAAGAACATATAAATAATATATTAAATAATCAAATAGACTATAGTAAATTAAACAGAATAAAACTGTCGAAAGTGTAACGCTAATGCATATAAAGTAATAGTGTACATTAAAATAAATCTATATAACTAGAAAGAGCATAAAAGATATGCGACTGAATAAAAACAGACAGAGGCTAAGAGGCCATGATAACACAATGTGAGACAAAGGCTAGGATAATGTGCAAAGGTGTGGCTCTGAAACAGCGAGAGAAAAAGGGAAAAGGAAGAGAAAAGGAGGTGAAGGACTGAACGAAGTGGAACAGAACATTAAAGAGAAAAGGCTAAGAAGAGAGTCTTGTGGGATGATGTAGCTTCTGAGCTGCTCATCCTGACAATCTTCTCTCAGATTCTCCAGAAAAATCGCCATTGTTAGCGTTTTAGATACTGTACAGTTTTTCCATATCTAGTTCACCCACAGTACTGTGCAAAAAATCTTAGGCCACCATTAGATTTGTTTTAACAAATGACGATGGTCTTTATTCTCACGGTAACGGTCATGGAAGGACACAGTCTGCATTCCAACCTTTCCACCCAGGTTCCTTCTGAAAAGTGGATTCTTGTTTGCTACCCATTTAAAAAAGACCAATCCTGATCAAGCTTCTTCAGCAACTATACAGTTTTCCCCAAAGAATCTCAGAACCTCCCCTAAAATGGCCCTTTTTGCATTTTTAGATGCACAGTGAATATTCAGGACAGAAAAGTGTGTTTGGGTAGTGTTGTTCCTGAATATTAATGTCATGTAGTAGGAGGCTTGGAAGCAATAGGTCGACTAAACCACATGACTACTCAACAAGTTATTAGTGCCAATAAACTGTATTTAGGCTACTTTAAGATGAAGTGTATTTTGTCCCTGAAAGATAAGTATGGAGTAATTCAGCCAGTGCACAGGGAGGGAAAAACGGTCCCAGAATATATAGACACAACAGCGCTGTAAGTGCTGCACCCTAAATGGTAGTCTTCAAACTGAGTTTCTGTATTAATCAAACAGGTTTACATACTTGTATGTCTTTAATTTCTCTAAACCTAACACACCTGGCAATAAATAATGGAATTTGGTACAGGGAAAGTCGCACCAACCTGCCATTTGTGCAAAGTCAAAGAATTAGACACATATTGATGGACTGCCTAGTATTACACCCAGAAAGACTGACATTTTTAATAGAAAACAATACTTAAAACCCACTCAACACCACATCAACAGGATAAAAATACTAAACTTCCTGACACGTGTGTGTTTAAAACACCAGTTATAAATTGTTTTACCATGATATTAAGTAGATTCTGTACGCAACTTTTTTCCCTTCGTATAAATAGCCTCAGTGTGCTGATGCGGCGTTAAATCTAAACAAACTATATGGTACAAATTACGCCTTGGTTTTCACAGGAATTGCAGATTCATCAGACAAATGCGAGTTAAATAAATGCTGATGTGTCTAGATTACGATCTAGATACTAATGTCTGAGCTGTTCTCTACTTTGCATTAAATATCCAAAGTCAGCAAATTGTACACCCTTTGTAAATTGCTTAAAGGTACAATTTATCCTTCTTGCCTAAGTAGTGTTTAAATATGCATTCGTTCATATCCTTAAAGCCTAGATTGAACTGAAAAAGTTTGGTTTGTCTCACTGTTGTTTTCTTCCTCTATGACCCAGTTTTGGATGTCTGCAGTAGCAACGACGATGCCAATCCCCTCTGGTGCCTTCATGCCAGTCTTTATACTGGGTCTGTGTCTGTAGAAAATTTCCAATTCTCAAACTGATTTTTGTGTAATAATGACTGATTTATATGGCAGCATGCCAGGCTGACTGATGGCACTTTGATGTTACTCTGTGTTTAGGAGCTGCATTCGGCCGGTTGGTGGGGGAGATCATGGCCACTCTGTTCCCTAATGGAATTCTGTTTGATGGAATAGTTTACCAGATCCTACCTGGAGGCTATGCTGTGATTGGTTAGTACTGTCTTGTTAAGAATGCAGCGACTGATCATACACTAATAATGTGTCTGATTTCTGTCCAAACAAGGACAGTAATGTAATATGTAATTATAAATAGTGTTTTTTTAAAACAATGTGCTAATAATGCGGTCATGTTACCCCGCTTTAAACTTTAAACCAAGACAGGGCTGTGCCGGATTGCAGACTGTCTATGAATGCATTGGGCACAATTATTGCATGGTCTATCACTGGGAATTTGTTAGTTCAACCCCAATAATGTAAGCTGTCACTTTTGGACCCTTGAGCAAGTTCCTTAAATCTCAATATCTTGGATTGCACCTTAAAGATCAGTTTAGCAGTTGATCAGATTAAATGTACATTTGGGTATTTACCAGATATTTGTATCCAGAGTGACTAACACAAGATACATACATTTTTCTCCACAACAGGTATATATCATTCTAGTAATACTACTGTTTTGCTGCTACTACTACTTTTGTTTTCATTGGCTGTTGACTAGACCCTTTCAGATTGACTCACTGACCAGTATGTCCTACTATATTACACTCTGGGTTGGGCTGAAAGATCTAACGTTTGATATGCTCCCACTCTTTTGAATATGATTTTTGACCTAAGAGTCCTCACATTTATCTGTCCCTGCAGACTAGGGCTTACCAGCAGACATTTGGACTGAAAATCGGGGGTAAAAGCTGTGTAGTGGCTTAAGCCACAACAGTCCCAGTTCAGTGAGATGCTCTGGAAGTGAGTGTAACCTCAAATGAATAAACATTAATGCAATTCTTAATTGAATGCAATACAAATATGAGTGGTGATGCACTGGTTATGGTACTGGACAGTAGATCAGAAGGTGCAGGGTTCAAATCCCATCTCTGCCATGCTGCCTCTTGAGTCAATTGTTTAGACTGCTGTAACTCTGCTTAATGACTAAAATTATTATACAGAGGCATCTCGGTCGTCGTTAATTTGTCCGGGAAGTTTTGTAGAGAACCGATAAACATGAGTAACAAGCAGATTTTTTCCCATAACGAATAATGTCAATTCAATTTATTTAGACCCCAGACAATCCACATGCATAAGGCATATGTATATACGCATATTATTATAATATGCATATGCATTATTATGCATTATTATATGCATTATTATTATTATTATTATTATTAAGTATATGCATTAATGGAGTTGTATTGTACAGGTGCTGCCTGATTTATAATGTGGATACATTGCGAAATCCCTCACTAGTTAAAGCTCTGGGGAGAAGTGTTGCAAAGGCGCAGTTCTTGGTTCTCTGCTTGTTCCCTGCCATTTCAGAGACCAATTATCAAAATAAAACGAATCCGCAAATGTCCCACGAGCTATGATGCTTGTTGCTTACAAGGAACCACTGTTTATATGAGTTCAGTAGGTTAATAACCTTGATAATAAGTATAAGAACCTTATATAAGAACAGAAGCTGTCTTTATAGACATTACCTGTAAATGCACCTCAGACATGGACAGCCATGCCTGTGTGATCGACCTGACCTGACTGGAAGGCACCAGTGGGTCTTGAATCCTCGCTGTAGTTCATTTTTATTACATTAAACATTTTTCAAATGTCCTGACGTAATTTTTTGGCCATGTGTTCAGGTGCAGCCGCGATGACCGGTGCGGTCACACACACTGTGTCAACAGCAGTGATCTGCTTCGAACTGACGGGACAGATCTCTCACATTCTGCCAATGATGGTGGCTGTGATCTTGGCAAACATGGTGGCACAGGGCTTGCAGCCATCCCTCTATGATTCTATAATCCAGGTCAAAAAGCTTCCTTACCTCCCAGAGCTTGCCTTAGGACACATCAGGTAAGATGCCAAAGTGAAAAGCATTTCGTCCTTCTATCCTCTCATGTATTCCATTCAAAGTGATGAGTCATTCACAAAGTACTTAATTAGCCTGCTACTTATTCTACTCTTAATCTCTCTTAGTAAGTATAATATCTTTGTGGAGGACATCATGGTGAGAAAGGTGAAGTTCCTGTCTCCTCAGTCCACCTACCGTGAGCTCCTGCTTCTCCTGCAGTCCACTACCCTCAGAACCATACCAGTTGTGGATTCTAAAGGTGTGTGCATGCATGAAAGAGAAAGTGGTACAGTAGTCAAATCAAGCCAGAGATCCCAGTCTAAATAAACGAACTGAAACCTGTGTAAATATGCATGTTATTACACTATCAGCATATGACGAGTAGAACAGCCTTTGTCATTTCCATCTTGGTATGTTACACAGAAGAATGTTAAAATGATTAACATGTCAGAAGAGATTCTTTCTCATAAAATAAGCTTTCTGTGTGTGAATGCATTTTGTCATTGAGTGCCAGTCTAAAGCCAAGAGTACACTGTACACTAATAGAAATCTTTTCTGACAGCCTCTCACATTGCATGACTCAATCTCAATGCAACAGAGCAAATCACATGACAAAAGGTGCTTTCTCTGTACGAGCACTTCACACATATTTTCAGGCACATTAGAAACTCCCCATGACCTCCAGTAACTAAATGAAACATTTTGTTTATATGCAGTTTTTCTTCCAATTTGGTCACTGTCAGTCGCCACCCACTAACCAAGTCTCCCCTGAGTTTCATGCGCCTGTGCATAGGCACACCCCTTTGTATATGTCAACTTGTTAAGTCAGCCAGTGGTTAAATTGTAAAACATGGTAAAGGAACAACAAGCATGGAGTGATGCAGTAAGTGGGCAGGGAGTCAAAAGGTCCTGGACAAGGGACAAAAGCGAATGAAACAACCTACGGTTCTGAAAGAGTTTCCTTTTTAACCTTTCAGGACCATAGGTTGTTTTAATCGCATTTGATGTCCAATTTAAAAGTATTGGTCTTGTTCTAATCCTTCATCCTACTTACACAGAGCGCTTTTTCCTTGATATTTTGGGGTGGTAGACTATTCCCAGTCCAGCAGTGACACTGAGGTGAAACTCCAGAAACACTGTTGTTCAGTAATGTTCATGCTCTGTATCAGTTGGCACATTGTTTGCACAATTACATTTACTTGCACTGTAGGTCTATTAATACTATACTATAGTTCAGAAAGCCCCGTTACAGTTTTACTGACATTTTTGAAATAAATAGCTTGAAATGGTAAAGTAAGTGGTAGTGTTGTAGTATTCTAGTCTTTTCTCAGTCTCATTGCAGTCTCAAACTCATTTGGACTTTGTCTCGGGGTAAAGTGGACTCCAGTCAACCTTGATTTTACAAAATCTATAATGAAGTATAGTATTGACTATAGTAGTGATTATAGTAGATAATGGATAATGAATATAATGTACAGTACACAATAAGTATATTTTTTGTGGCATAGCTACTCCCGGTCTTGGCTTAGACTCTGACCTAGCAGTCTTGACTACAAGATTAGTAAGCAGTTGTATGTAGGATAGATCTGAAATATATTTCTATCCTCTAGAGTCGATGATCTTACTCGGCTCCATTGAGAGGTGCGAACTCCAAGCAGCCTGTGACTGGTGGCTATCAGCAGAGAGGCGGGTTCATAACCAAAGCCAGGCAATGCCTAGCAGAGAATCGAAGATCACCTGGGAGTCCTTGGCACTCATAGATGAAGAGGCAGGAGAGGAAAACAAAGAAAAGGTGTGAGTCCTAACATCCTTATAACGCGCTTAACATCCTGTAATACACTTTATGTTCTTACAACTCACAGTTGTTAATAATTGCAGGAAAATGTGGTCTTGGAGGAGCAGACTGGCCCACAGGTCTCTTCAAGGGACTCTAATAACCATGCACCAGGTAAGTCTTGGTCAAGAATAGCACTGCTGCGTTCCTTATTGTCACCGGATTTATCAATACCAGTATCAAAAGTGAAGATGAAAGGGATATCCATATAGAGCCTTTATACATTATTCCCTGAAAGCACCAAACTAGTCCATCCGCATAGCAGGCTCTCCTCTGTTATATTTTAAAGCATATAGCATGATGGTTGTTGTCAAGTCTGCATCATTGCGTCAATCAAACGCTCAGCAACAGAATCAGTTCCTCAGCATGTCATTAGAGTTAACATACTGCTTGTGTCAGCCTTGCACTTGAGTGGAAAGGTTAATGACTGGATTGACATTATGCTTCATCACAGGTGTACTAAGGTCCATGAGGAGTGCTTTTCATCGCCTTTTGTCAACCTCATCGCCGTCGCAGCCCACTGAGTCACAGGTGCAGCTCAAACATATGGGTAAAGGTGGGGTTCTAACCAGGGTTTAGGGGGAGGCATGGTGCACGGGCGTTTATGCAGTTATTGTTAATCACTCTGGCCCCTGAGGGGTAGGGTGGGAATGTTAGGCCTTGATTTTTAGCTTCTTGTGCAGACTTTTTGTTTGTTTATTTAATGGTGCTGTCAGCATCAATGGCCATTTTAGCGGCATACTCAAGGTTACTTTAAAACTAGTCATATGTACACCAGGTCAAGATAATTTAGCATAATCAACTAACCTAATGCATGCCTTCAGACTGTGGGAGGAAACTGGAGTACCTGGACTAAGACCATGCGAACACGTGGGGGTCATGCAGACTCCACACAGAAAGGACCCGGACCTTTCTGTTCTATTAAACAATCATATTTTGCTATGGCTACTACAACTCCATATAAGAAAAAGCTGGGACCGTTTGGAAGATGCAAATTCTTACTCCAAGGGCTTGGCTCCTCATGTCCTCATGACTCTATGCCAGTAATTAAATATGAACATACCAAAAATAGAGCCAGGGTCTGTGGTGGCACAAGTAGTTAGTGCAGTCGCCCTCACAGCTCCAGAGATCCTCGGTTCGATCATGATCTTAGACTGACCTGTATGGATTTTGCATGTTCTCCCTGTGTCACCGTAGGTTTACTCTGGGCACACCATTGTCCTCTACATTCCAAAGACATGCATCCGGTTAATTGCTTGCTCTGGTTAATTGCTTGGTCTACATGGCTCTGTAACCTTGTCCCTGTAGTTAATAGTCATAGATGCCGATGTGCCATTTAATAAACAAATAAACAGGCTGACAATACTATAGGACAGTGGTATTTTAGGGGCACCAAGGAGGTCGAACATATTTTTAGACACTCCCTTTTTAGACACTCCCTTGTAATGAAAGTGAAGTTCTCAAGCGCTTTTAAAAATCAAATCAGTTGTGTTTAGCTTCGACTAAGTAGACTAAGTAGAAGGGAATAAAAAATGCTCTGGCAATATTCTCACTAAATAATAAGAAAATATATATAATTAAGCTAATCATAGATTCAGATTGACTGGGTTTGTTTAACTTCAGCGTGTGATTGTGTAACATTAAGTGGATACATATTTAGGCTTGTGCAGTTTTCTAGGACACTGCACCTTCTGACTAAGCAACTTATTTAGCATCAGTCATTCTATACAGACTAAATAAATGGGGTACTTATTCTTAGTATGTAATTTGAAACACACTTATTTATGTAACAGCATTTGGTTCGTATTCTCGCTCTCCTTAATGTTCTGCCGTTCCGCACGTATACGTTGATTTTTAAGTACTCTTTATTTCTAGGATGCCATACCTGCCTCACTACCAGACAGCATGACTCCAGAAGAGGTAAACAGACTCACAGTCCAGCTTAAACACGCTACCAGAATAATGGCATAGATTTCCATTGCTATCAGCATTGTTTGGAATATCGGCACCGATACAGCTTTTGATTGGCATGTGCAGATCAAAGCCTGGGAGGATGCAGAGTTGGATAAGCCGATAGATATTGATCAGATTCGCATTGATCCCTCACCGTTTCAGCTGGTCGAGAGAACGTCACTGCATAAGGTATCTAGGTGCAAGTCTGTATACCCAGGAGCAGCCCTGTTGAAAATAAGAATATTTTCAAGCACTTATAACCCCCAACACACCACTACTCCAACACACGAACACGTTTATTGCTTCCAAACACCAGTGGAATTTATTTTAAACATTGTAATTCATACAAATTGCAACTTGCCTTTGTGCCACCATAACCCCCCATTCTCTGCAATACCTCTGGGCCTTCTTAGCACCCCTCACTTTGGGAATCACTGCTTATACAGATTACACAGTTCAAATATTTTCGGCATTATAAGAAATTACAAAATGCACAGCTACAAATGAATTTAGTAAACTAAACTTGTGATCTTTAAGTTACTGTGAGTATGAATTACAGGTGTTTGCCGTTTAACGTCTGCCATAAATGGACCGAAAAGGAGATTGACCAGACATTACCAAAGTCACACAGCAGTTTAGCTACTTTGTTGCAATAGTGTTGATTAAAAGCATTTGTACTGTTCTCTACAATACAGTCACTCTTATCTTTGTATCTTTTATAACTCTTTAAACACCATAAACGAAAAATAAATATTTTCAAGACTGCAGTTTTCTTTTCAGCCAGCAGGTGTCGCATGGGTTTGCTCATATTAGTTTTCTGTTGCTAATACAGCCCATGAATGAGATTCACGTACTCTCCAATTTACATTGGAAATGATTTCTGACAAATCCATGTATGATTGAATATATTGTAAACCAAGAAGTTTAATATATGCTGTACACACACAGGAGAAAAGGAGGACAAAAGGAAAATAAGCTATACTTTATGTTCATTTTTTGCCAATAATGATTTGCAGTGTATCGCTTTATTCTCTTGGTCTGTGTGTGTGTGGCTGGGGGAGTTGTAGCTTGTGTTAGAATTATGGGCTCAGCCATTCGTGTGGACATTAACTGGACACGTATGGTCAACCTAGAGTTTGTTACAGGCCAGGTGGACACATCTTTTGAATGATTGGCACTCAAATATAAGCATAAAAAGTGTTATTCCACTAAAACTATGTGATTCTGTTTAAATCTGTATTGCATACACCAAACGTCTGTCTGATTGTGTCTCTCTCTTGTAGACACACACACTTTTTTCTTTGCTGGGCCTCAGTCATGCCTATGTCACCAGTATAGGTAAACTAGTCGGGGTAGTAGCACTTAAAGAGGTGAGTCTCTTTGTGGAACATTTTTTTCAAGCGTAAAAGTTCACCGATGTTGCAATCTTCTCACTAAAAATCCTATCAATCCCAGCTCCAGAAAGCCATCGAAGGTTCGACCCGCAGCGGTGTGCGCCTGCGCCCTCCTCTGGCCAGTTTCAGAGACGCCAGCCGTAAATCCAAGGAGGCTTCGCGTCAACCCGCTGCCCCTTCCTCTCCTACCCAGGACATAGAGCTGTTGAACGAGGCTGGGAATAACAAGGTGAAAGACGACACCGATCCCGCAGGGGCAGATCAAGAAACGGGGTGCAAGATCAGCAAAGAGGGAAACAGCAGAGATGCGGAGAGTCCTACTCAGGAACAGCCGCCCTCCCCTTCTTCTCCCTCCTCTCCCTCTCCCTCCTGTCAGTCTATCCCTCTCTCCTCCCTCGAACCTCTGACTCAAAAAGAGACCAGTGGAGAGGGAGAGGGTGACTATGAACTAGTTTAGAACTGCTTTGACCTTCCACTGTATAATCCTCCAAAAGAGAAGCGACTCAAGGTCGAGTTTTGTAAGTAAGGTGCAGTGTTTTTTTTTAAACAATAATTTTCTATTCTGTCTGCTCTGTACTCTAGACTGTTGCAGCAACAGCAGGTGCTGAACCTCAGATCTAATCATCAGGTTTAATACTGTCATTATCTGCATGATTTCATAAACTGCCTTCCAGATATTTGAATCTATAGAAATCCTGTTTTGACATTGTTTATGATTACAAATGACTGTGATGCTCTTACTATGTGGTTTCTATTGGTTTTGGGTTTTTCTGTAAAAGGAACTGCCGGTCCTCAAATGCATCACTTCAGAAAGAAGTACAATACAGAGCAATTTCTTCTTTGTTTATTTTGTTAATTTGTCATTATTGTCATTTGGGTAGAAGACAGAAGGTGTGTGTTTACAGTTGGGACAGCTTTTCTCGTGCAGGACAAAGAAGGAGAGAGAATGAGACAGAAAGAGAGCTGAAAGTACATTGGAAGTACCGGTAGACCTTTCGAACAAGCATGCATAGATATAGGCATCACAGATTGGATTCCCACTTTCCCCAATTCCGTCCGTTTATACCACAGCACATCCCTTACTGATATCTGAACCGTAAAATAGCGATGAAATGATGAAGGAAAATCAGGTTCTTCGATCCAAACAGGGTTCGACAAAGGCTAAGAGGGTGCAGAACAACAAAAGTTTACAGTCATGCCAACATGTGTTGTATTGAAAGATGGCAGTAGAATCATACAAAGATTTAATTTGATTCAGTAACCGAGCACGCTTCGAACACAATCGACAACATCCATATAAATACATTTGGTTTCTTATTGTTAATGTATTCATTCATATTCGTATCTTAATAATATAAAGACATCAAATACCTAACATGAAATGGCATTACTCTCTTTAGAAATATGTGACCTTTCTGCAGTAATTAGCACTTGAATCGTAACACTGGGCATGCTGAGCCAAAGGTTATCGTTGTGTTGTCCAAAGGTGTGAATTCTACTGGGACTGACCAATCAGGAAGCACAAAATCAGATTTCAGCCAGATAGCATGTGATCCCTCTTGCCTCGCTCACATAGCACTGTATTGCTATACACCAGTATTGGAAGCCAGTTCAGTCTTGATTTTGAGACTCACATAAACAGTGTGATCAGCAGTTCCACATATTAATCTCTGAGTGTAAGCACCTATGTTACAGGTATGCGCTGCTTAACATCTGCATGACCAGACAGGATGTCGACCGGCCATTACCATAGTCACATAGCAGTTTAGATACTTTGCACATAGTGTTTTAATATTAAACAAGAATATTAATTACAACACAATATGAAAACATTTAGTATAGTACTGCACTGTACAGTACAGCAATTTTTTATCTTTTTATCCTTTTTAAAACTTGAAACACTTCACGAAAAGAAAGTCGAACAATGCCATGTGTTCTATAAAATTTCACTTTATTTTCACTTATTTCAAGTCTTTATAGTTCAATTATTTCATGTGTTTATTACTATTGTAATTTATTAAGTTATTAATATTGTTACTATTATGTATTACATTCACATTCACTTTATTCATGCTTTTAATTATTAACTACATGTGAATATAAGCGTAGAAAAACAGTCATTTGGGGGCCGTGAACTTGATTAATTCTATGTACATTACTTCTTGTGGGGAATTTTGATTCCAATGTCAAACTAATCAGAGTTTAAACAGCCTTCTGAAACTGAAAAAAAATAATTCCAAGGTTCCACTGTAAAGCATTCTGTAATTCAGACATGAATTTCTTAGTATAATTTTTAAGACCATAGCCATTAACGTGAACTGACGTAGATTGGATGGATGTTAAATGGCGCATACCTGTACATACAGGAAACATACAGTGAAGTATCATGTTCAGTGATATGTAGAAGGAGCTGAACTACTTTATGCTTAAACAGGCACAGAGTGATGTCATTTCCAGCAGTTCCACTAAATCCTAAGTCTTAAATCAATTTATGAGCACATAACATTCACTGTGCGCTTCCTTGAGCTGAGCAGTAGATGGGCCAACAAGAGAAGTTTAGTTTCATTAAGACTTCAGCTATGGCATTGAAGGCCTACGAAACATGAAATCTCACAAAAGCAGTGTCAGCAAATGGGTTTATGTGCACTTAATAATCTGATCATAATCTAATTTCTGCAGGTATCTGACTATTTAAGTGGTCATGTAAACAGCATAATCCGATTTCTCAGATCAAATTGAGGCGTCAAATAAAGAAATCTAATAAATAATGATGGATTTTAGCATGTATATCATTACTCTTTCTAACAGCTCTCAGATTTCTAACAGCTTTCTCTGTCTGCGCATACATGCAAACGGAGCCCAGAAGCTAGCAGAATCGAAAAGAAACCCTTTTGGGTTTGTTTCCAAGTCATATAAACCGGGAGGTTTCCCATTATATGATTAACCAAGTGCATTTAAACTCATTGATCTGATCACTGAAAACTCTGATTTTCTGCAGTTTATCAGATTAATAAGTGCATGTAACCACACTCAATGTGGTATACTGTTCTCAAGAATATAGTATCAGTATTTAACAATTACCAATGTTGGGACAATGATGAGATGTTAAAAAAATCCTTCCTGTCAGATGGTGCATCCATATAATACAATAATTGGAATTAATGTATACTTTGGGAAGCTACTTTGAGGTTTTTATTTGTTTATGATTTTGTATAAATAATTTATACAGATGATTTCCCAAAGGTAATTCATGACTCAAAAACTGACTTTATCACTGCACAACAAAGGACCCATGGGAAATTTCTTCCTAATACATTTTATATCCAATATTTAATTAAATGCATTCCAAAGTAATGGGCTTCTGTTGTCAGAAATTACAGACACCATTTGTTAAATTACTGGAATAATTATGTCCTGGCAGTGTCTTCTGGCCGGATTTGACATCATTTTCACATGATTGCCTGTCTTGAAGCCATAAGCCCACTGATCATCAGATCATCCTACTGCACTGTGATGGACTGGAATCCAATCCAGGGCAGGTTTATACCTACACAATATGTTCTTTGAGGATAGGCTCTATAGCCATCATGACCCTGACCAGGAAAAAGAAGGGTTAAAACCTTCACGTCTGCTGCACCACCTGACAGCTGGACTCCAGGATACAAAAAGCCATATGAATAATATGATACAAGTTTATTACATTATATTAAAAGAAACCTATGGTCAACATGATCAAAAAATGTCGTCATTGACCCTACTGTAGCCCACTTAGCCACAACCAACATCATTATGTTTAGAATGATATCCCTGGGTAGCTAGAAGAAATATAGACAGACGTTTGCACACAATTTCCAGTCCCCAGGCTTCTGCGGAAACTCAGCAGAATGATATGTGCCCCCTTACATGCTGCAGGGAGTGCTCTTAATTGTTTATAAAAATAAACATTGTCCCAATGTGTTGCATAAATTAGCAATCAATAAACACAATCTTTCACAGTCTTTCGAAGTCTGTCCTCACATCTCATCTTCATCTTATTGTATTTGGTTTACAATCTTCACAAGTCATTTGAGGCCATCTCCAAGAAAAGTGACAAAAATTGCACAGGACAAGCAGCCATCCTTATTCTTGTTGCTTTTTTTTCTCCTTGGTAAATCATGCCCAACCTCATGGTTGCGAGTGTCTGCTTTTACTTAATCGTTCCAGTTTCACCCGCGCACACAAACATAAGACAACACTCTCATCACACTGTTTGTGCAGCCATAGCCACTGTAGTCAGCAGTAACCACGACGATCAGGAAGACGCCTATTTCGTCCTGATTGGCCTGAGTTCTTCATGAGGTCACCTTCGATAAGCACCCATTCTTTCTGAAATGGTTCGATCGTTGTCCAGCCTTGTGAGTATTATTTACAGATGTTGATTTCTTCTGTATAATTAGTCCAACGCCAAATTAAAGTGCGTTACAAAAGAAATCAAAGTCGCATTGTAGTATAAAAATAAAGAAGAACAGAAATTCTGCAAAGGGTAAACCATATTTACACAGACCTTGGTAATCCTGTGTGTACCTGTAACTGAAACTCCTTAACCAAGCTTCTTGTGATGTTTACACTTGTTCGCTGTACCCTATACTGATATTTTATGAATGTTTACCTTGCTCATTGGTTCAAACACAGCTTCGGAGCGTGAAATGGAAAGAAAGTGCAAATGAACCATATTCGTTCTGTGAGCTTCTAACACGTTTCTGACGTCGCTTTCTGATGAGTGTGGCGAGTGGTGGTATTTCCTCACAGGATGGTATCGAAATCCAGCAGGTACCTGTTCCTTACTCAGGTAGCCAGTGAGAGTACAAAAGCTAAGCAAACTCTATGCCTGAACCACTCACAGAGTTTGGATCACTGCTCAGGTCAGAATAGAAAAGTTCAGTGCAAATATCTATCCCGTGCTGTATAGGACTCCGCAGTGCACTGACACATAGCAAGCATACCATGGAAACACACAGAGAAGGAAGCACGCTATGATACAATCCACTCAGATTTTCTTTAGTACCTTGCATAAGTAATCACCCCACGCCAAAACATTTCCACAGTTTTGTATTGCTACAACTTGAAAATGCAATGAACTTACATGGAAGCGTATGTCATGAACCTGCACAACAGTCCATAATATTTGAAGTTTGAAGAAAAAATACTCATCGATATACACACAGCATAAGTATTCACCCCTACAGCTATTAAACGAACAACTGATGGCAATTAGCTTCAACCAATCATCCATTGGTGCAACCAATTGCCATCAGATGTCTCTGTGTGTGCAATCAGTGTCATAAAATCTCAGGTAGTTACTTATTTTGACGTCATTAAGACATGAGAGCAAGATGTACGGCCCAAGTATTAAAAAAGTAGAAATCAGCTCACAAATTAGAAAAAAGTTGAATGTTCCACAGAGTACTACAAAAACCTTTATTAACTAAGAATTAGCCATAACTGTTTAGACATGGCTATCCATCAAAAGGAATTAAGAAGGGCAGTAATCACAGAAGGAACCAAGAGGGTTAAGGTGAGCCTTAGCAAACGAATGGAAAAAAGGTACTTGTCTGAGGAAACCAACATAAATTGCTGCAATGTTGCTTGCGCCTTAGAATTGTCTGTATTTTTCATGAATATGACCTAACACTACCAGCTTTTCACACAAGTACTAAGATAAGCAATTGGGGTAAAATGTAAAAAAATTTAGAAAATTACCCATTATTTCATGTCTCATTACATGTCTCTGAATGATAAAAGGGCAGCATGGTGGTGCAGTGGTTAGCACTGCTGTGTCACAGCTCTGAGATTCCCGGTTCAATCATGACCCTGCGCTCCACCTACGTGGAGCATGCGTGTGCACCCAGGTGCTTGTGTGGGTTGTCTGTGACTATTCCAGTTTTTGGAAGCAGTTAGAAGGGAAACAATGCATTATAGCATAAGAACCTTGCTGCATTTGGGTCAGGATGGCTTGCCGTCATCGATAAAACAATACATTCTTATTTATACCAGCAAATTTTAAGGGAAACTGTGAAGACATCTGTCCTTGAACTGAAGCTCATAGGACGTGGGCTATGCATCAAGACAATGATCCTAAGCACAAGTCATTCCACCAAAAATGGGGAAAGAAAACTAAAATAGTTTTTTTTTTATTACCAAGTCAAAATACTGACATTAATTCAGTAGAAATGTTGTGTAATCAGTTAATGTGTGGTAAACCAAAAATGTCTATGACCGCTATGAATTTACCAAAATTCCTCCAAGCCAATGTGCAGAACTGATCAAAAGGTTCTAGAAATAGTAACTAACTAGTTACTGTTGCACAAGTGGGTCACACCAGATACAGAATTTAGTGTTTTGCTGCTCACAGATATGTAATATTGGCTAAAAAGTAGATATTTTTTCCATTTGTTTAATTGGGTTCTCTGTGTCTACATTTAGGTTGTGTGTGAAAATGTTTTATTAGGTCATATATATTCAGAAATATAGAAAACTCTAAAGGGTTTAATGCTTTGAAGTATTATGTATGGTTGCCAACCAAATACTGCTCATCACCCTGAGGACATCATCCACACAGCGAAGCATGGTGGTGAGTATGAGCCAAAACGGGACAATACAGAAAAATCTGCTCTAGTTCACAAATATTTGGATGTGATTTTTTTCCCCATCAAATGTATACACACCAAATAGGACAGGATTTGTTCTTTTTGAATTTCACTGCCTGGTAAAAAAAAAATAAAAAAAACATTGATTAGTGCTATAATCACATTGTGTATTATCAGTGCTGTCAGTCACATTTTCGCTTGCCCATACATGACATTAAATAATTGTATTTTCTTTAAAATCCACACACATCCGTGCAATTGGCTAAGAATAAGTATAAGCTCTGGCAGAATGCATTTATTAAAATTAAATAATTTAATAAAACACAACAAAACAACTAATTACCAAATCTCGAGAACAATATTGATTTGCTATGATGTTATAATAAAATACAAGACTTAGGTACTTTTATTTAGAAACAGCATGCTCCATGTTGTCAAAATGTAAGTCTACACTTGACCATCTTGGTTGTTGCTATGACACCAGAAGAAATTGCTCAATGCGCTTTTGTCACTGGCGAAAGTTCTCAAAACTCGACAGATGGTGAATAAAATAAGCTCGCATTTTCACCGTTTAAAAAATCAAAAGTTTTAATTTACTGCTGTCCTCAAGAAATGTCATGAAAAAAAATCACATTCGGTGTGGAACGGCCTTAGGGTGGTGAATACTTATGAAATGAACAGATGCTTTTTAAAGCATGAACCTTTGTGTCAAAGCAAAAACAAATATTTCTCATGTTCAAATGGTTCAGAAATACAAGTGTCAAGTGTCAAGTGTCAGTGAAATACAGTATATAATAAGTCATTTGTGTGCAGTTCCTTGTAATAGTACAAAAATTGGAAATGCTCAAGTGGGGTGAATACTTATGCAAAGCTCTGTATATTAGTGTAACGGGCTGTATTAGTGTTCACTCATTACTACTGAACTGACAGACCAGGACCTATACAGTTTTACTCATGAAATATTGTTGCATTTGAAGCGGGCTTACAATTTGAAAGATTATAGGTTTTATGTATATCTGGTTGCATAACTAAAACATGAAGCTTAGCATTACATAGTGACATAACAGATTTTATACAACAGTTAGTTACGACCTTACAATTTGATTGGTTAAAAAGTGTTTTCGCTTACTCAGCAATGCGTCAGCAGAGTGATACCATTTTGGTGTGATCACTGATATCAGCACTGATTTTCTCCGCGAGTTTTATGCACACAAAAACAAAACATATTTGAATAATGGAACCCTAATAAATTCTGTTTTGTAATTCTTGCTTAATTTGTTTTTTCAGTTTTAGTCCCTTCTTGGCATTTTGTGGTTCAAACTTTATGGTAGTGTTATATAAGCTTATTGTAGCACACTGTGTTAAGGCAGCATATCAACAACTCTTTTGTTTATCGAGTGGAGCTACTTTTTGGTGGAAGGTATTGTCAGTATTAAATATAATTAGTTTTAATAATTGTAATTATTTAGCATGAAATTCTGGGCTTTTTGATTTATTTGATTTCTTTATTTTATTGTACACACCTGTATAAAAGCAACAGAATGCTCCAGGTTATGTGTTGTGAAATAACATCATGGCCGCGATTATCTATGGCACTCGCCTTGGCCAAATCAAAGCCGCAATGTTATTCGTGATCACATGACCTGGAGTCTTCTATTGCTTAAGTGTACCACTGTAGATTACTAATAGGCTTGATGTGGTATTTCACAAGTGCTCATGTTAATAACCTGTGAGGCAAAATTGTGTTTTGTGTTACTGGTCTTAAAATACTATCTATAGTTCTTAATGGTAAAGATTTTCCTTACTTACATGAGATATAAAAGGGACAAATGGACTATGTGTTATATCTCTTAGGTAATCCTTATCTGTTGTGGATATATCCAACGCTTGATAATACGGTTTAGTTTTGTATCATAGTAACATTGGTGTAAAGAACATGGCCATGTTACCATGTCTCTTTCTGTACTTTACTCATCCACCTGAATCCCAGGATGCACGTATTTATTCTATCTCACTCTCTCTTTCTCCTGTCACTCCAGCAGTAGACAATTTCTTAAAAATGCAGTCATTTGTTTCTTCAATACTGCTCACAAAAATTAGGGGACACCCCAAAGTGGAATATCCCATAATTAAATATCCTCTATTTTTTGTGAGCAGTGTAGTTGAAGAGTCACTTGGGTTCCGCTCACAATTATGTGATTCCTGAAACGTGACCCATCAGTTTCTATAGCTTTAATGTCGATTGAAATCAGCTTCCGTATTTCTCCTAAACACTCATTTGGTTGCTGAAGCACCAGCAGATGAGGATTCAAACTCCTCCTCTTTTTCCTCTAGCATTTCATTAACACAAGGTGTGACATCAGATGGTTTCCATTCTGTGGCTTGTTCCCCAGAGGCCTGTCCTGGGCTAAGCCCTCCTGCTGAGGTCACGTCCTCTCTTTGTGCAACTGGAGAAGGAATTAAAGTCACCGGTTGTGGTTCCATGCATAACGTTACCTCTTCCTCCTGAGCAGGACGGAGAAAATCAGTTAGTCCTTATGCTTCTGCAGCCAGCTCTCTCTTATCTGACTGTGTGCATACTAGAGGTTGCTCGACAAGTAATTATTACTAGTCAACTAGTGATTAAAAATGTGTAATTCTTTGGCCGTTTTTCAGAGAATATGAATAATAATACAAAAACTGTTCTGTGATTCATGGTTAGTGGTCGGATGAAGCCATTTATTGTTGAACAATTTTGTTTGCCCTTTTGAAATCACAATGACAACTGAAACTACCCAAATCACCCTCATCAAAAGTTTACATACCCTAGTGATTAATACCATGTATTGAATCATTCAACATCAAATGACAACTTGATGTATTTTGTGTTAGTTGTGGATGAGGCACTGAATTTTCTCAGATTGTAAACCTGCCATTCTTCTTGGCAAAAATGCCTCCATTTCCTGTAAATTCTTGGGCCGTCTTGCATGAACTGAAAGTTTGAGATCTCCCATAGTGGCTCAATAATACTGAGGTCAGGAGACTGAGATGACCACTCTAGTACCTTCATTTTTTTCTTCTGTAGCTAATGACAGGTTGACTTGACCTTGTGTTTTGGATCATTGTCATGTTGGAACATCCATGTGAGGTTTGTCTCTGTGCTGTCTGGCATATTGTAAGCGGGCTGCTTTATGGTATTGGTGTAATAATGGCTTTCTTCTGGTGACTCGACCATTTAACCCATTTTCTTCAAGTGCCTCCTTATTGTGCATCTTGAAACAGCAACGCCACTTCTTTTCAGAGGGTCCTGTATGTCAGATGATGTTATTTATGGGTTTTGCTTTGCATCCCAAACAATTTTCCTGGCAGTTCTTGCTAAAATATTTTGTTGGTCTTCCTGACCTTTTCTTGGTCATCAGAATCCCTCATTTTCCACTTCTTAATTAGAGTTTGAACATTGCTAATTGGCATTTTTAATTCCTGTTTTATTTCAGTTCAAGTTTAAGTTTAAATTCAACTCTCTTATCCCGCACATCCTTTGATAATTCCTTTGCTTTCCTTATGGCTCGTAATCCAACAACGTCAGTGGCAACTCTGAATGAAACATGCAGGGGTCTGTCAGGATCCCATAAACTCACTGACGTTTTATACTAATTACAAGTAAATAGATCACAGGTGAGAATGGTTACTTTTAGTAGCCATTTAAACCTTCATTATGATTTAAAATGGGCAAACACAACTGTTTGCTGATAAATGGCTTCACCAAACCACCAGCTATGAATAACAGAACAGGTTTTTGTCATATTCTCTGAAAAATGGCCAAAAAATGACAATTTCTGCCAGGGTACGTAAACGTATAAGCACAACTGTATAGGAGGTCTGAGCCAGATCCTCCTGGAACAAGTTCCTGTGTTATACTTCTAGAACTCCAAATCTTCCTACTAGTTGACTAAATCATCCCATTGCTACTATTGGAATTCCTAGTCGACTAGTCTATGCAACCCCTAGTGCATACATTACTTGCACATGATTTCAGCTTTGAGACCTCACCTTGACCTCATCCTCCTCCTGAGCTTCCAGTAAAGGTGAGTGTTCTGTCCCCATCTCTTCGGAAGCAACTGTCAGGCTTCCTTCGGCAGTTGCAGCCATGCCTATATAACCCCCAACTTCAGCCTGATAGGTCTCTGTATGCCCAGCCCCCCACAGATCCACCAAAGGTGGGTGAGTGAGTGGAGGTAGACTATGGATGGTGCTGTTGGGTGTAACTTGCAAGGACTGAGTGGCACTCTGAAGTCTCTGTTCCAACAACTGCAAAGACAGGAATAAATAATTATGAAAAACCAGTTCATTTTGCAGCAGTAATTCTAGGACAGAAATCGACTTACTGGCCTAATTCTGAGAAGGTTGTAAAGGCTTTCGAACAAGATCATTGAATTGTCTTGAATATAATTACAGCAGGGCTCATCTAAAATATCTGTCCTGATAGTAAGTCTGTGTGACTTTAAGTATACTCTTGATGATATGTTTTCAAGCATATTTTATATTATTATAAGTAATAATGTAAATTGAATAAATCTTTTCCAGTCCCCATGAAAATCCACACTGTATAAGGCATTATATACATTAATGGAGTATTGTACAGGTGTGCCCTGATTTACGATGGGGATACATTCCAACAAATCCAATGTATGTACTGATGAGTTTAATATAGCCTATACTGTATCACAGCAGAGCTTAGTACACATTAATAACACTTATACATTACCGTACTGGTGACTAAAATCATTGAGACAAATCTAGTTTTATAATAGTATTGAAAACGCTTGTAATTTAGTGAGTAATGGATTGAACTTCAGAAGTGTAAGTAAAACACTTACTCTATTGCTGAACTCGCTACTAATGCTAACTGCTGAAAGCCAAGAGGGTTCATTTTCTGTTTTCATTGCAGCTGGCTAACTTTTTTAAAACCCATGGGAACTTATCTGCACTAAGAATACAGTACTGTAGATGTAAACACATACTCACATATAAACACAGCAGAGATTACTGATTACTTTACTGAGTGAGGGATATTGTGAATCGGAATCACTGTGTACTGAATCGAGTTTCAGCTAAAATGAGTTACTCAGCTCATACAAGTTTAAGTAAGAGCTCAATGTACCAACTAACTATAACTACAAGAACTGAGACACATTTTTTGAAGATGACCCTTTGATACAATGTAATGTATTCAGTCTACAGCTTGTACAACAGTGTAAAAATGATGTAACACACCTCAAACTAACTTAACACACAGCCATCTAATCTAAGTATTAAGTCTAAACCACTGGCAACAAAAGTGAGTACACCCCTAAGCAATTGTGCCCAATTAACCATTTTCCCTCCTGGTTTCATGTGAGTCCTTAGGTCTTATAAGGTTTCAGGTGTGAATGGGGAGCAGGTGTGTTAAATATGTTATGGCGATCACATTCTCTCATACTATTAACTGGAACTTCAACATGGCACCTCATGGCAAAGAACTCTGAGGATCTAAAAAAAAGAATTGTTGCTCTACATAAAGATGGCCTAGGCTATAAGAAGATTGCCAACATCCTAAAAGTGACCTAAAAAAAACGACACTGTATCAAACTGGTCTGTAAGGTTGTATGATCCCCTCCCTTCGGAAACTGGGCAGCAGGGCAGTATTCCAAGATGATTACCATAGCACAGCTTTAAAATGACCACTGCCTTGGTAAAGGAACTTAGGGTAAAGGTCAGGCATGTCTCCAGACATAACACCTATTGAGCATTTCTAACATCCACTAGCTGATCATGGATGATTGGAAGAGGATACCAGTGGCAACATGTGAAGCTCTAGTGAACTTCATTCCCAACAGAGGACCATTTTCACTTAGGCGTTTACTCACTTTTGTTGGCAGCAGTTTAGACATTAATGGCTGTGTGTTGAGTTATTTTGAGAGCACATCAATCTTACAGTGTTATACAAGCTGTAGACTGAATACTTTACATTGTATTAAAGTGTGTTGACCCATGTAAAAATATAATAAAATGGTGTACTCACTACTGTGAGAGACTGTACTCCATCTGTTTCTCTACCTACTTTGTCCCCTTTACCCTATTCTATAATGGTCAGGAAGAGCACAGATCAGGACCATTTTCAGCACTGTAACAATGCTGATGTGGCGGTCGTGTGTTAGTGTGTTGTACTGGTATGAGTGGATCGGATGCAGCAGTGCTGCTGGAGTTTTGTTTTAAACACTGCTGGACTGAAACTATTTTTATCACACAGAAATTTCCAGCCACCAGCATCATGTGAGCACTAATGAAAGAATAATGGATGACAGCTAACAGCTGAGTTGCATGATCGATGTGCCTAATATTGTGCCCAGTGATTGAACACAGTGTTTAAAAACCCCAGCAGCACTGCTGTGTCTGAACCACTCATACCAGAAAAGCACACTAACACATCACATCACTGCTGAGAAATATCTACGACTAAAATAGTACTTGATCTGTGGTCGGCATGACCATTAGAAAATAGAGTAATAGAGTAATAGAGTAAAGGGGACAAGCAATGTATGTAGAGAACCAGTCTGTACATTACACTACAGTCTGTCATAGTAAAACTGCAAAGTGCTTCTACATACTAAGTGGAACTGATTAAATGGACAATGGACATACTTAGATTACTTAAAGAACTTGGCATTAGATAGCCGTACTCCGAAGCAAACCATTCTGTAATATTTACCTGTACTCCAAATCATTAATTTGCTTTTCAGCTCATTGGCACATGCAGCTGAAAAACATGGAACCTCCACCTCCGTGCTTCATGGTGGCAAAGATTCAATAATGAATCTCTCTATTCAATAGTGTTCCTTTAACTCACTGTTGTATTTCTTACCAGATCTTTGAAGCCACCTCTCTGGAACATACCATGCAACTCAATTAGTGATTAGACCACACAACTCTACTGAGCCCCTTGAATCAAACTTTCCATGTTCTGAAAGAAACTTCATTCTGCCCTTCATGTTTTTAGGGCATCTGCATCAGACAACCAGCTGGGTAACGGTATTGACTTTTTTCCTGTCATTGTGAACTGTACATTTCAGCAAGTGATCTTCTCTGCTTAAAGAGGTTTTGGACCTTCCACATCTTTTTGTGTGGAAACATTTATGTTGATTCAAAGTGCTGACCTATTCTCATAATAGCTGAACTGAACTGTATCTAAAGGGTCATGTAAATTTCAGAATAACTGCAGTAATTTGACAAAGACCGAAGTAGCCTGATGAAGATCTTTTAGAGGCCAACAAAATCAAACATACTTTTAAGGAAGAAACCTTGGGAGGACCAAAACTCAAAAAGAGACCCAACCTCCTTGGGCAACCTAGGTGATATACAGTATATGTGAATTAACTACGTTACTTAATTAATAAATTTTTAGTATTAGTTTAAAAAACACAAGCTAAATTTAAACATCAAGCGAGAAAAAAATCAAATTAAATAAATATATGTATAGACAATATAGTATAGATGATACCCTTTTTGAAGAGATGATAGTACAGTCGATTCCGGTTAATGGGACCAGCTGCTTATTCCGACCAAATCCTAAAGCACCTATTATATACCTGTAATGTTATTCCGCTTATTTGGTCCAAAATTCCGCTTAATCGGACCAAAAACGTGTACAGTATGTAATATCTCTT
>JAUZST010003430.1:0-17171 GCA_034779995.1 Parotocinclus haroldoi | reverse complement strand
AACGCCACCATATATCAATCACAAAAAAAAGAAAAAGAAAAAAAAATGATATGGATTTTCTTTACGTGTAAAGATTAATACATGCAAAATGTTAAATATGCAAACTTTATATATAGCTAATATTTTATATATACCTTATATAAAGCTTATCGATTAGTAAGGAGACACCACTTCTTGCTGTATGCACCTTTAAATGCATGAAATGACAATCGCACAATTAAAATTTTTGTACCTCTATCTATCTAGCTTAGGTAGAATTGATAAAAAACATTAAATGTAAAGCTCACAAACTCTGAGGGACTAAAGACATTATGAACTACATTTAAAGCATACATTTTCCTAAAGTATAAAAAAATAGTTTCCTGAATAACAGAACTAATTAATGAATTAATTCTTGCATTTCTTTTCTATTAAACAAGTAAGCTCACAGACATAACAGCCATACTAGTCAAGATTACCAAACCTAGTGCACCTCAGCGAAGCTGTCGCTATTGGGTCCTCGAGCAAGGCCATTAAGCCACATTCGTACGGTTCATAAGATTGTAAGGCAGTTGTAAGTCACTTTAGGGTGTCTGTTAAATGACTGAAATGTAATGTATTCAATTTGAAGAGATATTAAACCTTTTCTCACTCTGCCTACAACTGTGTTGTTGAAAAACCGCACTTGAGTTCAGTATAGTTAGAAGATTTTAGGACCATGGTCTCTGAGTCTTAGTAATTCTTTGACATGTCTGAGGAAAATATGGTGGTGTCGAAAACCTTCTTCATTAGTCTCGGGGCGGGTGTATTGTTCCCAGTGGTTCTCTGCATGCAGGTTTATTTTCATTTGTTCATTTCTTCTTCAGTCTTGTTTGACTTATCAGGGTGTTTAACAGCCGGTCAGATTACATGCTATCATTTGATGATGTTTCATAAGGTCCTGTAGCGAGTTTATGGCTCCCTCTCCTTCCCCACCCTAGTCAGCCTAGGCACTGTTTCCAGCTCTCATAAGAAACATCTGTCTTGCTTTCAAGTTTGTCTCAAATATATTGGTGTGCTTCGTTCTTCTTCTATGTTACAATATAGCATTCTATTGTTTTGCCTGCTCAGGTAGTGCATCCCACGTCATCACCCAGGAATAAATGTACTGTGAAATGTGACAGTAAACCACAAACTGGCCAAATTATACTGACCATCAAAAATACATAGGAGGAATGTAGAATTATTTATGGTCAGCTCATAGTCAACCAAGTTTACAGTTGTACTATGTAATTTGACAGTAGAACCATGCAATGGCCAAACGAATATAAAAAAAAATCATAGTAGAACTCAAATAATAATGTTAATTTACAGTTTTGCGATAAAATCTCACAGTACATTTTTTCCTGGAAATATTGAGCAAACATCGCTTTCACAAAGTTGCCAAATTTAACAATAATAGTAACAATAATAAGAACAATAATAAGAACAATAATAATAATCAGCAGCAGCATCATCATCATCGTTGTTGTTATTTTTATTAATTATTATTATTATTATTATTATAACCCCATTAGGGTTAAATACCTGGGAATACCCGTCAGTTTTCAGAACTGAAAAAGCAGTTCAGAAAAAAGGTCAAACGTCTTTAAGGACCAAGAAGCCCAGTTGCCTTTAACTCAACACTCTGCTCTGCAAGAGCTCCTTTGAAATCGTTGTAATCATTCCAATTTTGCTCTTTAGCAGATGCCTCGCTAGAATTGTCTAAACAAACAAAAAAATAGATAGATAAAGTAGATAAATAAAGAGATTCATAAAAGTTAAAGGAACAAGCCTGTTATGGAAATGTAGGCAGAGGAAAATCCCCATCATATAAACTATCTGTATAAAGTATCAGCCAAATTCACTGCTCGCAAAAACGAGGGGAGATTTCAAAAATGAACATGAAGAGGATCCCACAAGAACTGCTAGACAATCTGATCCTGTCCATGCTCCATCACTGTCAGCGGAAGTCTTGGGTGACCATACACCCTACTGAACAGTCAGTGTGGGGCACTCTCGTCCAGTTTAACATGCTTCTGTTCACCCCCATGAATATATCACTTACTACTCAATCACCATAACTGAGTTTGGATCTTATTTGCTTAATCAAACAACTTTCTTTAAAGTTTAACTTGCTTTTCTGATTATATTTTTACTGGAAATTCTTCTTTTTTGAATCACTTCATATTCGTTTTGAAATATCCCCTCATATTTGTGAGCAGTGGATTTACTGAGGACCATGGGTCTGGCTAGTTGGGCAGTGCAAGGCACTGAAGACCCTGTCCAAGGTACTGAACACCAGGATGTTCTCCAGACCATTACTGCTGATACTTTGATTAAAAGTGTAGTTTATGATGTTATTCCTGGGTTGGAGGTATGTGCAGTAACCTCCTCCATCGTTTGGATATTAGGAGACGATGGCCTTCCAAGGGCCGCCCACTGAGGACTTACAATCTACTTTGATTTCGTTTATTTTTTAACTACTCATTTCAATTGAATTATTCGTTTGTTTGATTAAAATTATTATTTACCAGTAATTTAGCTATAATTTAATATACTTAATAAGTAGTTATTTAATTAACATTTAGGCCACCCATGGAGGTCGGGATCCCTGTTGAGTCTTGGTCCTCCCAAGGTTTCTTCCTTCTACTTTCATGGTGTTTTTCCTTACCACTGTCTCCCCATGCTTGCTCAACTTGGGACTGGCCTTTTAAGATATAATAATCTAATATTGTAAAGCTGCTTTGAGACAATGTTCCATTGTAAAAAGCACTCTAAAAATACATATAAATTTAATTGATTAATGAATTTGAGGTATCTCGCTCAGAACAGCACGTGGCGTTTAAGCAGTTTAACGTGGCAAATCAATCAATCATCAGTTATTAGACTGAGCAGATCCGTCACTTCATATATAAGCACAAAAGTGGCATCACCACCTCCTACCAGTATCACTGCCCCTTAAAAACATACCATTCTGATATGTTCCGATCAATGTTCACATTACAGTTCCAGTTTTATTCATTTTTATCATTCTTTCTTTGGATTTTTTTAATCACGTTTGAGGGCATTTATCGTATCATTATTTGTAAGTAATCTGTTTGCAGTAATCGGTGCAAAGGCTTCTGAGAGTTTCTTAGTTGTGCCTCTGACTCCCTCTGCTGGCCATCCAATGCAGCACCGGCACATAATAATAGTTTATCTCAATATTGCATTTCACCAATGCAGGAACAAATAGCTGCTTTTAATTGTATCATTTTAAATGTCCAGAAGGGATAGAAAGGTCGCCTTACAGGTCCAGAGATCCCTGGTTTCTTCCCAACCTCGTTCTCTGCTCGTGTGGAGTTTACACGTCCTCCCTATTTCTGCGTGGGTTTACTAGCATTAATCAATGTCAACATTCCATTTAAACAGTAGAAATCAATCATTTCTCTACATGCCTAAATACCATCTGCATTCAGATTGGCTAAAAAAAAACACAGCTAAAAGAAAACTAATTACTGCTCTTCCAGTTCAGTATCCAATCAATGAACACATTTATTGTGAATAGTCTGATGTAAAGATTGTAGAAGCGTGTTTTTGACCGCCAAATCTGATTTATATTTTCACATTTAATAATATAAACGGACAGAACGGCTATATGATGGCTATATTCCGTCGACCAAAGACGACGAGGACAATCCTGACTTTAATTAGCAGCAATTCCAAACTCCAGTTTGTGCACAGTGAACTTGGCAATGCTAACTTACAGTTCATTGATGGATGGATTGACGCAGATAAGTAGACAGAGTTTACAGCAACACACACCACCTTTAAGGTGGCACAGCAGCCATGCCATTTTCAACAAGACAATGCAAAACCACCTGCCGCACACATTACAAAGGAATGGCTGCTGAAGCAGTGGGTATGGGTACTACACCGGCCTGCCTACAATCCTGACCAGCCCTCAATAGAGACTTTTAAAAAAACACAACAGCCTTGTAGTGCTGCACTTCTAAAGGCATGCTTGCAGGAAGAATAGAACAAAATACCACCTGAAACACTAAATTGTTTGGTGTCCATAGTGCCAACACAGCATTACAAAGCGGCAAATGCTTTACTCTGTAAGCAGTTTTTGGAAAGTGCTGCAGGCCCGAAACGGGTTCACACTGTCTGTCCTGAAAAGAGAGTAAAGGGAAAAGTAAAAGAAATGTTTTTATTATTTACATTTTCTACAAACTTTTCCGGTTTGGTGTTGTACTTATTTAAGTATTTCAAAATTGGCCCTCCTGTAGACACTTCATTCTAAAAGAAGAGAGCTTGTGCACAGAATGTCTTTAGCACAAACCACCTATAAGAGGTAGCTAGACATAATGAACCAAGTAACATTCTCATCTACGAGCTGTACATGTTGTGGCCATGGCAACCCAGGGGTAGAGGATCCTTTTCCACAGCCCCTAATCTGTATGGTTTATTTGGATTTAGTTAACATCAGGCATCAGTGGCCATTTCAGCGACACACACAAGGTTATAGCAGAACTAGTGACATAGACACACAAATCAATGCCAAGTCAGAGTAATCGATTAACCTAACACACGTCTTTGGACTGCGGGGGGAAACCTGAGTACCCAGAGTTAACCTGCACAGACTCCACACAGAAAGGACCTAGGCTTCCCCACCCTGGGATTGAACCCAGGACCTTCTTGCTGTGAGGGGCGGTGCTACCTTGTTCTGTATGAATGTGGTGAACTTCTCTTTTTTTTTCCCCAGGTCCTGAGCAACATTTATGGGAACAGTTTTATTCCCATAAAAAAAAGATTATATCCAGTATTAGGATGACAAGAATGAAGTACATTGTTTGGTTAGCTTACTTCTGAGAAATTCGATTGGTCCAACTTCTTCCAGCACATTTGGGATGAAGAAGAATTCCAAATTTCACAGTTAATAAGCAAAATTACGCATCTAGAGCCACCGGGCACCCACCGAGGAACACACTGCTGGCGGGAGGCGCCATATCCCGATTTAAATGCACCGGAAACTGGTGAATTGTATTACTTTATTTATTTCACATTATATGTTCAAGCACACAGATAGTTAGAAATAAAACGAATACGCGTCGTGTTAAAATCTAAAAAGGACAGAGAGACTATATATTGCTTATAACAAACAGGATCCATAGTAACACATTTATGGAAAGGTTACACACGTTTGCATTCTTTGGCTGCAGCAAAACAGACACAACACATGTTGGAGAAAATACTGTTTCTCATTCAAACCTTATCAAAAATACATACTGCTTTGGCCCAGTAAAAGGTTTCAATTCTGAAAAAAAAAAAAAGGCCACCGGGAATATTTTTTGCAACAACAATATAGTAAACAACTACCAGCCCTTACAGATTGTAATCGCTACACAGTTCAACTGGAATGCTACTTAAGTTTTTAAAAACTAGATTCTATTTCAATGCATAATCTTTCAAACACCACTTAGAAACCCAGCATTTAGATTGTCACAGGCAGAATGTGATTTTGGTTGGACAGACATGAGCCATTCTGTATGTGTGCGCAGGCTCAGGGCGAGCAAAGGTTGTGGGAGAGGGCAGCATGGCTCAGCTTGGACCCCGTGGGCAGTACATTTCCAAACATAATGAATCAACGAGAGCTTTGCCATCGACCCATTAGAGTCTCAGAGTTTCACCTGCAGGACTTAAATGCACCGCAGTCTTAAATCACTGCAGGCTAAAGATAATCTGGCGATGAGGCTCCGGTAAAAATGTGTGTGACTTCTCGGTGATGGTAACAGAACGGTGTACCTTGGCAAAACATGACAATGTAACAATGATCTCTCACCAGCCAGACATTTCCGAAACCTCTGTTTAACCTTTATAAAACATTTTTGGCATGGCTGGGATCATCACAGTGATTTCTCGTCATGTTCCTCCACTCACCAAGAAGCCTTTTACTAAATCACTGAAGCCACCTCTCACAGGCCAGAATTCGCAGATGGGCCTGGTTCTAACAAATCTTTCTGCAGAATGTGAAATCAACCGTTAACACACTGAGGAGTCGTGCTAAAAGTCTCTCATGACCTCCCACAGCAATCGTTCAATCGGACTTGTCCTTCTTCTTGGATCCTCCAATGGGAACTTTACTAGCAACTGCAGAACCGACTGCAGTCACACCACCAGCTACTGCAGACACGCCCCCTTTCACCAACCCAACCCCCATTCCTGGAACCGCAGCAACAGAGGTGACGGCCGTCTTGGTGAGATCAAAACTCTTCCCTCCGATCCAGGCCACCCCACCAACTGTGGCCCCAACGGCTCCTTTGGTGACGCTGAAGAGACCGCCAGTTACTCTCGAAAACATCCCCGGCTGAGCCTGTGGGTGGTCCTTATTCGTATCTGCAGAACAGAGTAAAGCATTTCATCACAACATGAATCCTACAACAAAAGTATTACGGACTTCGGATGAACCATTTACTGAGAAGATAAGCCGTGTTCGGTTTAACGACCATCCAATCAATGACTGGTCACTTCAGAAACCTTAAAATTAACAGGACTTTTAGAATTCATCTCAGGTATAGTGGCTCAAAATGGCAAAGACACTATACAGCATTGCCAGATATAGCATTTTGGAGTACTTACAGTACTATACAGTACTATACTGAACTCCAATTACCATATTTTACTTCATACGAGTCCTATGTTAATTGCTTATTTATACAACACCGTTCTGTTGCACTCTAGTTTAGCTTTCCTGCTCAGCTGGTCACTTCATCAGCCAAGCAACACTGTGGATTCACGGGCAGCGGCAGGAGTTAAAGTTTAGGAGCAGAGGCGAGTTATGCAACTTTACCCGACATGTAGTCATATCCTCTCCAGCTCACATTTGGTCTAGAGACGTTTAAAACCCGGTTGATGTGTTTAGAGACTTTTTTGTGCTTTTTTTAAGCTGGACTGTATGACTTTCTGCTACTTATTTGCCACAGGCTGTAAATGGTGTATACAAGAATGTGCATGTCCTATTGTAAGTAGTACACCTTTGTTTATCCCCCATTACCTGTATATTCTATCTAACCTGTAACAATATAAACTGGCTCACATTCATTTGTAGAGATTTTGTTCTCATCTGGCTGATGTTCCATGTTGTTTGTAAAACAAAGCAGACAAAAGTCTGCTTATCTTGAACCGTCTCTCTTATGTTGTGTAAATTGTGTTTATTTTTGTTATATTTGTTTTAAAGTGTCCTTGGGTTTGAGAAAGGCGCTATATAAATTAAACTTCTTCTTCTTCTTCTTCTTCTTCTTCTTCTTCTTCTTCTTCTTATTATTATTATTATTATTAATAAAAGTATCAGTCGATAAGTCACCCTTCAGGAGAATCACTGACGAATGTATTTATCGTTTGAACACAGTTTTACTGTAAAAAAATATACTGCTCACAAAAACTTAAGGATACAACAAAATGAAATATCCCATCATTTTTGTGATACGAAAGTCACAGGCTTTTTATACTACTGTAATGTCCAGTAATCGACCATTTCGATTAACGACCCGTTTCACAAGACTTAAGAAGGCCGTTAAACCGGAGATGCCTGTATATGGGACACGATTGTGTATAATGGAATAATGAGTGCTGCATTACCCAAGCATAGGGACCGAATGACTGGCTGAGACTAGAAATGGTTCTGCTTGACCCCATCATTTTGTGTTTCAATGATTTACATTTACATCATTTAGCAGACACCCTTATCCAGAGCGACTTCAAATTAATACAGTCTTACAAACCAAGCAATTGTGGGTTAAGGGCCTTGCTCAGGGACCCAACTGTGGGAGAGTTGGGATTTAAACCCTGGATTTTCTGGACCCTAAGCACTAGGCTACCAGAGTGATTTGACATCCAAAACTGAAAACGTAGCAAAACCAAAATAAATTCCCTGTGTGCATATTTGTGGCTTCCTGCTAAAATACTGAAGGAGCGGTGTGAGGAGCTAAAGTACATAAAATCGTCTCAGTTAAGTAATTATGTTAGGACATTATTCAATTCAATTTGACTTATATAGCGCTTTTTACAACGTAACATTGTGTCAAAGCAGCTTTACAGGAATACATTATCTAAAAGGCCAATCCCAAGTTGAGCAAGCCTAGGGTGACAGTGGAAAGGAAAAACTCCCTAAAATGGTAGGAAGAAACCTCGGGAGGAACCGAGACTCAACAGGGGACCCGAACTCCATGGGCGGCCTAGATGTTAATTAAATAAATAAATACTAGATGTATATTAAATCATAGCAAAATTAGTTTAAAATAAATAACAAATGATTAGTAAAATTGAAATTAGTAATAGAAAAATTATAAAAGAATCGAAATTATAAAACAAATCTAATCTAGCCATGTCTTAAGTCATTATAAATATAAATAGTCATTATAAATAGTCACCAACCTGCAGAGAAAAAGTAAACAAGCAGAATGGAACAAAAGAATGTTAGTCAAGATTTACACTTAGTAACAAATTAGTAAGACAGCAAATAAATAAAAGCAAAAGTACAAGCAACACGGAAAACAGCTTTACATCTGACACACCCGCTTAATCCAGTTCGGTGTCGCAAGGAGTCTGGGCCTCTCGGCAGCACAGGACACCCAGTCCTTTTCAAGGGACATGGACGCACTCATTAACACACGGACATTTTAGAGACACCGACTGATACAACGCATGTCTTTGATAAAGCCTCTCCTTTTAAAGTTAAAAACCTTCCTCTCTCTTTGTAAGGCAATCTTGTGTTTGCGAAGTTATTAAAACATATTACCGTTTTATAAATAGGAACTATGAGGAGAATAAATCGGCACCATTTTCCAGTGCCTTGCAGCTGGAACTACAGGTCAAAAAGGATTAAAGCAACTTGGTGCAGGAATGAATGTGTATTGTTTCACACACTGGAGGTCAAGAGATATAGCAGAAAATATAATGTCCCTCCAATCCTACGAAAGTGCAGCATATGAAGGTTAAAATGCTGAAAGTGAAATTATTTTAGTCTGCAGTCAATTGGTAAGATATTGAGTTATCTGGGTAGAGTAATGTTTCAAAATAAATAAGGAAACACTCAGCTTTATTTCACCGCCTGTGCTCCAGGATCTGCGCTGGCAGGCGTCCTGCTTGCTCCGACACACGGCATCGGCGTTACGCAAACAAAGGCCACTCAAAAACCACGAGAAAGCTTAAAGCATGGTCACATTAGAAACTGCTTTATTTTTAGATGAATCACTGCGAGTAGTGACGGAGTTTACATTTCATAATTTAATTTCATTCATTTATCTTTATCTTTAGCTTTCTTAGCCGGCAGCACGGGGCACAAGGCAGGAAGGACCCCAGACAGGGCGCCAGTCCATCTTATAAACGCTGGAGTTACTTTAGCATAATCAGTGAACCTAATGCATGACTTTGATCTGACTGTGGGAGAAAACCTGAATAAACCCACGATCATAAAAGGAGGACATGCAGGCTCCACACAGAAAGGACTTGGACATCTGAGATCGAATCCAGTTCCTTCTCACCGGGAGGTGCAATGTCAGAAACCTCAGAATTTATACGATTCAGGCAACAATCAAATTTCCTCTTCGCAAGCAGCCAATCATTTCACAGACGTACGCGACGTAAGCTGCAAACTTTATTCATTAAGTAACGAAATCCTTAATTTCCTCAAGCACATCACACGTCTTGGAGTCTCCACAAAATGTCTGGTAACTGCCTGTAGTTCAATGGTGACTCATGGAGGTTGCCAGATCCCACACGAAGAATAAGCCTCAGGGCAATGGAAAAACTCCAAACCTCATACACAGCTAAAACTAGCCATACAGACAACAAATCCACGCGGACACAAGAAGGGCATGCAAACATCACACAAATAATTAAACGACTCAATAGGATTATTAATGTTAATATGAGTGTGTTATAGCATGTATAATTTAGCTTATTCTACATCAATAAATGAGCTAATTATGGTACATATGAGCACTACGTAGACATGCACAGACGTTTGGGTAACCTGGTCAACCTTGGTTGATTTTTCTTAATTAAAAATGGTACATTTAGCAGAGATTTTTTTATTATTCATATTATTACCCTGCTTTTCCTGGTCAGAGCCCTGGGCCGTTCTGGAATTCAAGGGTTACAAACAAGCACGAGCCCCTAACGGAGCACCGGTCCATCACAGGGTGCATCTAGGAATTATACACTTCAAAAAATAGGTGTGCTACATTACCTGCCGGAGGCTCATCATTCAAGTACGCAGGAACATCACCGTGTTGTGATTCGTCTATTTTACTCATGATGTCTCTGTGAAGAAACGAGAGGATTACAGCGATTAAAATTTGAACCTTTTGGAGAATTTGTTCTATAGATAACACGAAGGTGCTTTATAATCTTCAATTTATTCAACCCTTCTCAAAAACAGGTCTCAATTATAAACACTCCTGCAGTAAGCACTGTGCTTATAAGGCTTCATAACAGAACTCTTGATTCTTCTTCCCTAATGACTGATTACATAGGAGATACACTACAAAGAATGAGATTGTGAGATTTTGATTTTGACAGCTTGATTTTGTGCCAGTTTTTGTATGCATTTATGTGTCCGTTGTCCTACTGGATGATCCAGCCATGACCCAGTTACAGTCTCCTGATACGTCTTGACGTTCAGGATGTCATGTATGCATACAGGAGGCTCAGGGTCTAAGAGGAAAAAAACAGCACAATTCTAAACAATGGGCGTTAGAGCCTTTTCTCTAGAAATGTCCCATTTACACCAAACGCTCCTTGGGTGTTTTTTTTTTTTTTTGTTCAAAAAACAACATTTTTCTCTCATCTCACCATGTGGGTTCGCTGAATGTACACTGACATAAAGCATAACGCACCCAGATGGAAATGATCTGGGGTCTGATTTCATACTGGCTCTTGCCACAAGATGCCGTTCCTTGCCTTGTTAAAAGGCTTATAAGAGGTTACATTTGGTACCTTTTGGTTAGACCGCTAAACATTAAACACTATGACACGCTCAAAGATCTACAGGTCGAGCTGCAAAATCTGTGAGCAAATGTGCCATAAAAAATCGTTAGCATATTCTAGAAACGTACCCCATGCTAATGAATGACTAGGCAAATCTGGCTTGTGTGTCAGCTCATTTATACGTCATCATACTTTTGTATCTTGTAGGATGAATTGCTATGAAGGTCGGATTTCTCCCATACCTTAAGGCTGAGATTAAGTTAACTGACCACTGGCTTAAGGCACTTTTCCCATCCTACATCCCTCTCTGGACCTAGGGCACAAATATACCTCTAACGAAAATTCGGGAATATTTCTGAATGAAATATCCCATCATGGAATATCCCCCAATTCTGTGAGCATTTAGACACGTTTCGCACAAGTCGCAGCGTGTGTTGTATACACAACATTAGAACCTGATCTGTTTTCTACAAAAACATTACATTTATCCTACTGTTACTTAACGCAGTAGTACTCTTCTTTTAAGAGCCATTAATATTTGGCAAGAGTCTGTGATGAGCGAAATCGAAATCTCTTAAAACTTTTCAACATCACTCTGTATTAAATACCATGATTTTTAAATGATTAACTCATCCTGCACGGCTGTTTTATAGACATCGTCTATACATCGTTTTCCCTTTGTACAACGTGGCCAGGGTGTCTCTCAGCATATGACTAAACTGCCACCCCCCAGTGACCCAAGTGAGTCGTGGCAGCACCGTCCAGCCAGGTAGGGAAACACTCGGGAATAACTGGCCGAGACATGGTAATAAGAGAGGAGACAGGTGGAACTCTCCCGCCAAGCCCGCTGAACTGGAATTCTGTAAAGGCTCAGGTAAAAAGATAAACTCTCCACCCATCCCCCGCCCCTACCCCCCAGGCTTCAACAGGATACACCGATCACATGATTCACACCGTTCGTAGCGGTCAAACGTTCCTAGCTCACCAGCCTTGGGCTTAATCTCCTCTATATAAAAGGATGGTTATTAATTTGGGATTTAACCGTAATGAAACAAATATTAGGGTTTTGCATAACAAGCTCTTCATTATATCCAATACCACACAATGTAGAATGTACACAGTCTCTACAGATCGTGTCTCCTTATTCCTTATCTTCTCCAAACAACTAACTGACGGTGCTTCTTTGTTTAAGGTGAGGAAATATCTAAGCTATCTAAGGAAATCTGTAATCAATAAAAAACTGTTTACACAGGAAAAACAGTAATACCAATAGTTCTAAGCGATCGGTACAGACTGCTGCATTAGCCACTTCAAGGCCGTAGCAATTCATTTGACTTTTCATTTTATTTCAATAGCTTTGATTAGCCTTTTAATTCCATTTAACACACAAGACCAGACTTTTCTCCCAAATATTTGGTTGCCTTATGTAAGAGAATAGCATTGCTGTCAAATCCGAGCCTCTTCCCTGCCCTGACTCCCAGTGGGTGTAGTGCAATGCCTGAAGCAATATCTGTTGGTTTCTCCCCCCCCCCCTACATCTGAGTAAGCAGTGGTGAGTCAAGGCCTGGTGTTTTCCAGTGTAGAGCTTAACATTCATTTGGACATGATATGAAAGAAAAGTGTCAGTCAGAAGTCATCGTGGACCTTCTCAGGTCTAAGGACATCTTTTGCTGTTTTAAGCCTTCATCATCTTAAAAGTTTAACATAATTTACCTTCAGAAGGATTTCAAGCTTTTTCCTTTTCCTTATATACAGTCGAACCTTGGAACTACAGGTGGGCAGTTTGATAAATAAAAAATATTATAATCACAATAACTAAAGACATTTTCACCTAACAATATTTATCACGATAATGTGATCGCAAACAAAATTAATGAAAAAAAAAAATACTATTCAAATATTATCCCATACTTAGGAAAGTGATTTATACTTTACAGGACTGTGGTGGCCTAGCGGCTTAATGTACTGAACTATGGACCAGAAAGTCCAGGGTTCGAATCCCACCTCTACCACTGTTGGGTCCCTGTGCAAGGCCCTTAACCCCCAATTGCTTGGACTGTGAGAATGTATTAATTATAAGTCGCTCTGGTTAAGGAGTCTGCTAAATGCCATAAATGTAAATGTATATTGAAAAAGAGTTGTACTTCTAATTAAACTACCTAATTACACTCTTTATAATGAAACATGCTATTGGTCAGTGCTCTTAGCCCTGACCATTTCCTCGATACTCTCAGAAAAGCATATGGACTTGCACTATAACAAAATTTATCATTGCAAAAAATTTAACTTAACTTTAACGTCAGAACTGTTCGAAGTGAAGAGGCATTAAAATGCGTTCCACTGTAATTAGGATTTACATTATTAATTCTGTGTTGCTTTCTATTTAAGTAGCTTTAATCAGAAATGTTATTGAATACTTTTTTTATGCTGTACACTGGTCACAAAAATATGGGGATGTTTTGTTATATTATTATTTTTTTAATGAAATATCCCTTCGTTTTTGTGGGCAGTATACTCTGAATTGCTACGTGTATCATTTATATTACGTTAGCGTTTTAATTAACGTTTTAGGGTACTTTAGAAGCCGTTGATTGAACATTCTTTTGACACCATTAAGTGCTGTGAAGGAAGAAAAATATTTTTCACTATTATATTAATATATTTCTCTCATTAAGTCTCTAGATAAGACAGTCACTATATAGTTATAGTTGCATAGAATTTAAGTTACTATTTCATAAATCCCTGAGAATATGACAACACACACGAGAGACGTTGCTGCGCCTGTTGTGCCACCGAACATAAGCTAGCATAATTAGCAGTAGGGACAGCGGTGACTCAGCCGTTATGGCTTTGAATGTTGTAAGTTCAGATCATGAACCCTTAACCCCTTTCAGGGCCGTAACAATTGTCTCAATCTGAGAATGAAGCGAACGCATACATATCGAACCCAGCCTTATGTATATAAAATCAGTCACATACGGAGTGATTTCACACAAATTTGACTGCTCTTGGTTGTTTCAATCGCAATTGGGCTCCCATATAAAAGTCGGAGACAAATATGTCCCTTGGTTCTCAAAGGGTTAACCCTTAAGAAACACTGTATATCGCATCTTATGGAGAACATGTTGGTGCCTGTAGATGCATCTAGAACATTTTACATTCTTAGAGAGGCCTTTACATATCCTGGGCAGATGCACTTTAATGAAGTGGTTGAAAGCAAACTTAGGTAACTGGGTGAGCCAGCTACGGGCCAAATGCCCAGTGGAGAAACAAGTCACGAGTTCTGTTGCACACTGGAATGAAAGCAATAATTCTCACGCAAACACTACAACCAAGCTCCATTGGTTACACCAAACACCAAAAACTTTCGGATTTGGTACATGATGATTTGCTCAATACTGCTCGACACCCCCCTCCCCCATTTGCCATTTGAAGACCCGTTTACAACACACTTACCTCGACTAAACCTCCCACCCCCACCCCCTTTCTATTTTTCTATTTTTTCTTTTTAAAAAAAGGATACTTTCATAAGTATATTCTGATTTAGATTCCTGATTATTAAGAATGGATTATGTTACTGATGTCGTACTGGATAAGGGCCTCTGCTAAATACATTTCATCCATTTTAGGAATGTGTGTACATGCAACAAAAAACCAATGAACCAAAACTTTAGACGAACAGTTCTAGGGACTGATATGGATGAACATCCCAAATTACATTCTATTAAATTACATTCATTCCACTGCTTTTTTGTTTGCATTCGAACCGTCAGTACAGTGATGGAAGCCACGTTCAATTCCCCAGTGATTATTTAGCTGGGTGCTACCTATCATGCTGACGTCAACATGCGTGCCCAGGCCCAGAACAATATTGTCCCGAGTATCACACTCCCTCAACTGGGTTGTCTTCTCCGGAGAGGGCATCCTGGCACCATCGCTTCCCCAGGTAAACGCCACACACGCGTTGTGTGGGGTTTGCGTGTCCTACCTGCATGAGCGCAGGGGTTTACTCCAGATACTCTGCTTTCCAGTAACTTTTTCTGCAGTAGACCCCTAAAAAAGTTCTCCAATGGAACTGACTTTAAACAGTCACTCACCCAAACCCTCACCCTCTTATTCAACAAAACTAAAGAAAGCGACAAATCACAGCTACAGCTAAATCATTACAAGCAACATACATTATTCATCTTTTACACTTTAACAGCGTTCATCTCTGTCAAAAATTTTCTCAAGCACGAGTGGCCTCATGAACATTTCCATTAGACAGTGTGAGAGAGGCATTTAGTTGTTTAGAAGTTACCCTTGGTCCCTTTGAGACCTTGCAGACTATTACAGACCCTGATCTGGAACTGATCCTTGTTAGTCATAACTAATGATTTTACTAGTATCGTGGATAATAGGAAGTAAAAATGGCCTGGAAATCTTTGTTTGTAAACAATGTCTGTGTATGCTCACACTTTTTGGAGATGGTCTTGTTACCTTTTCCGACCTGAAATGCATCAACAGCTCTCGTTCTGAGATCCTTCGAAATTTCTGAACACACCACATGCGGTGCAGCCATACCCCACTTCGCTTAGGACAACCCATAATGGCGCTGCAACCCCCGTCGTATCTCGTCTCGGTAAAGATAGAACTTCATTGTCCGTACATCATTCGTTTTTGTTCCATTTTTAGCACAAAGCGCCGTTGTGTATATAAGGCTGCCGATATACACTCAACAGGTGCTTACACCTGGACCTTTCACTATACACTTACATCACTCCGAATCCGGACTAATCGCCTCATACTTCCATCGCTCAGGGTTCCTATGCACTGAGAAAAGTAGGAACTAAAAAAAAAAAAAAAAAAAAGTTCCTCCGGTGCAAAAGTGCCTATTGTTTTGCCGTTGTCTAATAACACCCGACTGTTACGTCACCTTTTTATTAACTCCTAATCATTGATGTCCATATACTTTTGCAACTCCCAGATACTAGTAGATAATATCCCGTCAATTTAAAAAAACATGACCAAGCACAACACGTTCGTGTTATTTATTCAACCGGGCTCTCTTGGTCTACATTCAGAACATTTTTAGGTCTACCTATATGGAAATACAGAGAACATAGATCATTCTAATGGGATTACAAACTTTAAAGCATCACTGCACATAAATACACAAACACACAAAACGGTATATAGGTACGAAATAGTTGTATGGTTGTACCACTTACGGTACTTCTTAAGTTAAGTGTTTTAAGCATGTTTACTATAGGCTTCACTATGATGTATACGGTATGGCCTGGCCTGCATTGACCTAATGATTAAGGTACTGAAATTATATAAATATAATATATAAACATATATAAAAATATACCATAAATTCAGCTTACGATGGATTTGTTGGAATTCCTCCCCATGGTAGAATCCAGTATTCTGGATTGTTTTCAAGCTGTTATTGAAGATGCAACTTTGAAACCCTCATCATTTTTACCTGCTATCTATTTAATTTTAAAAAAAAAAAAACTTTCTTTATAAAAAAACGTATACAAGAAAATGTCAGTAGTTTTGCATTTAGCATTACATAGAGATTATTCAAATATAAATGTTGTAACGCTTTAAATTAGCCAACTTGCTGATTTAAGATAAAAAACAATGTTAAATACATATAATAAGCATTATGATAGCTAACATTGATACGATACAATACACAGAACTGGTTTTGCAAAAAGACATCACGTAGCAACAACATGAAGACTGGTGAAAAGCTCCACGTGAAGCAAACTGCTCATATTGTCAGAAAACCACGCATAACGTAAAGATCCAGGCAGTGGAAGCGATAGATTAGTGTTAAATAACGTTATAATGATTAGTTCTGAACATAACGACTATAAAGCAGATTGTAAACAGTCTTGCAGATTGTTCTTAATTAGCGTCCATCTAATGTAGGAACTTTACTCACAGTTTTAGGATCAGTCGCTGCTACTTTCCTCCTCGATCGTTTACTGATCGATTAAACACACCGCGATGATCCAGATAAACGTTTGAAACTCCCTCAGCACCGCAGTAAACTCAGGTTATCAGCCGATAAGAGGTTCCAGCGAAGCGGATCAGACTGGAATGACGTGGACGTGGCGTTCCTGCTTCGATCTTTTCACCAATGTGGACACCTTAGACAGGACGTGACGTCACGAAGGGGCTCAGCCTACACAACGTGTACGTGT
>JAUZST010003429.1:15000-17172 GCA_034779995.1 Parotocinclus haroldoi | reverse complement strand
TAGAGTGAGAGGACTATCGCGGGCGCTCACAAAACACACACACACACACACACACACACACACACACACACACACACACACACACACACACACACACACACAAGTCTATCAAAGAGTGGAAGACAGTCTGCAGCCTCCAATTTTTCTCACGCTGCATAAATCGAACTCCCTCTGAACATCTGATTCATGTTGCTCTGCTTCATAATGACCCTGTTCAAGCCTCGAACTAAGTCACAATCTGATATTATCACTTCTGTTCCTGCTAGATGATTCTCGTTCAGTTCCCAGATGCCCACACACACACACACATCAAAACTCCCAAACAGTAACAGTATCTGAACAAAGCGTGAGGAGCAATAAGAACTTCATTAATTGTATCAAACTAGTCCATCTCGTTATAACAGTTACTGGGTAACTGTGTACAGTAAACTGGGTGTTAGGGTGGAAAAGTCCAGATCCGCTCTGGTTTTGTTTATTCTTATGTAGAAGTTTGGTGGTTCTGAAAGTCTTTTCCTCTCAGGAAGAGGACTGCAGTTCAAACATGTCCAGGTGGAATTCAAACAAAGGAATCAGCATCCACCGCAAAACTCTGACCAAATAAAGCAGAATTTATTCAGTTAAATGAAACGGGATGCATTTCAATTCGCTGACGCTATCCTTGGCCTCGTACGTGTTAGCAGGATTTTTGTTAACAGTATAAGGTTTGTCCTTAGTTACACTTTTAGTCTGGTAAAAATACCTGAGTCGTAGTGATGGCCCATACATGTCTGCTTAGAGATACCGTTTCCATGGCAGACAGAAAATGAGGATGAGCTCTCTGCCGATGACGTTCTCTAGCCACTCTCGATCTCGCAGTGTCTGGCAATGTTCCTGATGAAGTGAAAATATTGCACCAAGCTTTTATTTCTCCTTTAAAACTTCTAACAAGCCATTAGTGGAACTTTTCATTAAATTCAGCAATGTGTGGCTGTGTAATCAACACCCAGTGTAACGAGTGCTCTTTTTTTATTACTTGTTTTGGACCGATGTTTACTCAACAGTTTCATTAATTATGCCTTTAATTGCTCTTACAATAGGGGTTAATATTCATTCGAATTGTAACGATGGTTAAGGAAATAAGACAAAAGGGGCGACTGGATAAAAGAAAAATGGCGTTAATTAGGAAAGAGAGGCTACAAACAGGGTCAAAAATGGGTAACCAGAGTTAAACCGGGAGAAGAGACAAGAGACGGAATAAGATTGAAAACTAGCTAAGCAGTGTTTGTCAGGATGAGATTGCTTCTCGGCATCTCTGGGCACCTCCCGCACTGCAGATGGCGCTCCCTTCACTCCCTCTTCTTCTCTTATTTAAACCCCTTTTCTGTCTTCGTGTTCGTCTTTTCCTCCCGAGATTCCGTGCTCCTGCCCTTTCGTTATCCTTTCTGTTCTGTTGCCGATTCCTCTCGCTCTTTCTCCTGTTTGCCTTCTTTTATGTGTTTTTGTATAAACCGTTTTACCCTGTCATTGTTCTTTTGCACTGTATAGAATAAACTTCACGCTCGCATTTACATCCGCCTCCTGTGTTTCCCTCCGAACGCTGCGTCACCCCGGCGTTCGTGACAGTGTTGTACGAAGGCGCAGACAGATAGTAACTAGAAACTGGGAAAAAAAACAAGTAACTTAGTGATGAGAGTGGAAAGAGAGAGCGCATAAATTGGGCATGAGATGTGAAAGATTGAGAAAAGGAAAAAAGAGACAGCCATATATTAACAACACCCAGAAACGACATCGGCTTCTCTAGACCCGAGCTCATCTGATATTTACTGACGCAAAGTGGAAAAGTGTCTTGTGGTCTGACGAATCCACATTCCAAAAGAGTTGGGAGTGTGCCGAGTGAGGGGGGTGTTTACTGTGTTACATCATATTTCCTTTTAACAACACACAATAATTGTTTGTGGACTGAAGACACTGTGTTAAAGCTTTGTAGGTGGAATTTATTCTTGCTTGATGTACAACTTCAGTTGCTCAACAGTCCGGGGTCTCTGTTGTCATATTTTGCACTTTATAATGCAGCACACAAAAGCACGCTGTTGTTAGATGTGCAGAATGTAGCTTGGCATTGTCTTGCTGAGATAAACAGGGGTGTCCCTGAAAAAGATGTTGCTTGGATGTCAGCATATTATTCCAAAACCT